>MU858439.1:0-10715 GCA_033297075.1 Rhypophila decipiens | reverse complement strand
TAGCACCGAATCCTGGAGGGACGTGGTTGGTTCGCACCCTCGACAGCCCCGACGAGACCCTGGCGCCCCAAAAGTGCACCTCCATCGCAAATGCGAGGGAGGTGTTCCGGAGGAGTCCTTCCGGCCTCTGTTGTCGCTGCCGTTTGTAGGTCGTTACGGAGACGGTGGTGGTCCGGGAACGCGAACGTGATCTTGTTCAGCAAAACATCGGGCCAGCGACGAGCCAAGCCCGCTGAGTCATCATTTGCAGTCGTGCTAGTCGGGAACATTTTGCTTGTGAGTACACTTTTCTGCACAAAGGGCATAGGTCTTGTTCGCTAATCCATGTGTCTTGACTGGGCGTAGCTGTCCGGCACAGGTGGTATTGTCACGACGTACTCCTCGACCGTTATCAGAAATCTCGGGTACAGCCCAAAGGAAGCAACTTTGTTGAACATGCCGTCTGGGGCGGTGAATATTGTGTTCACTTTGCTTACCGGGTATGGCATTCGCAAACAGTCCAACCGATGGGCGTTTATTATCGCATGCATCATTCCCGGGTATGTCTTCACTTCACATCCATGCCACGACCATGCTAACATGTCACAACTGGGCAGCATGATCGGTGGAGGCCTAATGTCCTTCCTCCCCGTGAGCAACAAAGCAGGCATTCTCACGGGCATCTACCTCGTCAACAGCGTAGTAGCACCTCTTGCCATATTCTACAGCGTAAGAAGCACTTTCCTGCAACGATACATATTCTTGACCCACTCAACTGACTCTCTGTCAAAAACAGTGGACGGTAGCCAACGTAGCAGGAGCAACCAAACGCGCATTCGCCGTCGCAGCAATCAGCTTCATATTCTGCATCGGCAACCTGATCAGCCCACAAACGTTCCAAGCTCGAGATGCGCCCGAATATAAGCCCGCCAAAATCACCGTCTTGGCGACGCAAGCTGGGTGCGCAGTTACCACGTTTATCTTGTTCTTGTATTACGTCTGGCAGAACAAGAAGCGGGAGAATACGTCGGAGAGTGAGACCGAGGAGGCCTTTATGAGCCCTGATGTGTGGAAACGCATGACGGATCGGGAGAATTTGAGGTTTCGGTATTCGTATTAGGTCAGGTAGGTACCCTACCTACCTCTATGGTTGAGGATGGGTGATGGAGATCGAAGTTGGGCTTCTTCGTATCAGACTCAAATTGGGAGGCCGCTCGACGACGGCGTTGCGGACCTGACCATTTACTGTCTTGTCCTCTTGCATGATAGCTGTCAAATGAGTGCCAAATGACCTTTGATCTTGTCGTGTGGTGATGTGGTTTGGCCGCCAAGCTTGCGAGCGGTTCTTGGAAGGTTGAGGGAACAGAAATGGCGAGCGGAAGAAAATTCTCATCCGAGGGGGGGGGTTTATAGTATTTTGGAAGCGGAGCCCTGGGCCGCTGGTCGTCACTCAGGAGGAAGGCATGATGCTCGCGATGATGTCTCTCCGTTGTGGTCGTCCGGATCACGATAGGGTTTCGGGCCTGAAAGGTCCGCCCAACCGACACCAAGCGGGTGAAGGTCGTCTACGTCGCACAGAAGGTCTCGAATCGAGTGAGCCCGTCAATCAACAAAGTTTTGTCATGTCACCACTCCAGCTTGTGTCGACCTTTGCCTTTATCCGCCGGTATAAGGAAAGTGTTAAGTGGAGTTTCCTATTTGGGAAGGCGGAACTGATTTGGGCATTTGAGCGACATTCCGCCCCTGCAACCAGGCAGATATTGTAGCAGAATAGGCGACTGGTCGTGTAATATCTTCTGGGCTGTTACTCCGAAGATGTATGTATGTAACGTTTAATTCGCGATGCGGGGAAGTCTCTGAAAACATCAGGGGAACCAATGTGACAGACCGGAGTTTTCGAGAGCGGGAAATAGCGATGAATTAAACTGTTTACATGCTACACTGTAATGGCCTGCCATCGATACCTCGTTGTTATGGCATCTGGAGTAAGACAATCCTGTGATTGGACAATGGTCGAGTGATGGCTTGCTGCACTGCTGCTGTCGCTGCCCGGTCAGGTAATACCCGTAATAACTGCGAGGCATGACGATCTCGGGTAAGACCGAAATGTCAACTTGAGTACTTGAGGGTGATGGAACATTGAACTCATTAATCAATCCATATGAAGGCAGGTGATTGCTGCATCGTGCCTTCCCCATGATCTCATATCGATAGGGCGGCCTCCGAGGAGACAACAAAAGGTGTCCACTGCCAGAAAATCCCCTCACTGCCCTTCTGCCATCGTTTAGCAGGAGCGTAGAAGAGTACCAGGGAGGAAAGTTTCGAGACACACCGGTGGACCAGCGCCCATACGTCACAATGATGATCCGGACGACACAAGGGAAGGCGTCACTTGCCCAGTCCCTTGCTCTTGCCTTTGCGCTCACCTCACCGACACATGCTGCACCTTTGGTCTCCTCACCAGGCCAGGTCGCTGCCATACCCGGTTGGGACTTGCAAAGTTCAGCAAAAGTCAACGATGCCAGCAACCTAGCTGCCCTCTCCCAGATCGGGGTCGATACATCGAAATGGAACAAGGTCAATATCTCCAAATGCACGCTTATGGGCTGCTTGCTCGAGGCTGGCGTGTACAATGATACCAAGCTCTTCTACTCGGAAAACCTTCGCACTGTTGATGCCTCGCAGTTCTCCGTTCCCTGGATATATCGCAACGAGTTTGAGCTGAGCCCCGCTTCTGGAAAACACTACCTTCTCCAAACCCATGGCATCACATCCCGGGCAGATATCTACCTAAATGGCAAACAAGTCGCCGGCAGGGCATTCCAGGCGGGCGCATACGCGGGCCACACCTACGACATCACAGATGTTGCTACTTCTTCCAACGCTCTCGCGATTCGTGTCTACCCCACCAGTTATTACTACGACTTTGCACTGGGATGGGTCGATTGGAATCCGTGGCCAGCAGACAACGGGACAGGTGTATGGCGAGATGTCGAAATCAAGCAGACTGGTCCAGTAGCTCTTGGGCCGTTAAGAGTCGTGACGAAGATCGGGACACCACTTGGCAGCAAGCCCGCGGACGTGACTCTCCGAGCCACAGCTCAGAATCTCGAAAAGACTGCAATCACCATTACTGCCTCGGGCTCAGTTGTCGCCGAGTCTGGCAGAGAGCCGCTAGTTTGGACGAAGCAGTTCACTCTCCCGCCTCTGTCTATGACCGATATCGACCTGACAAATGTCGTACAAAAGCCTGCCATATGGTGGCCTGCTTTTTGGGGCGCACAGCCGCTCTACAAGGCCAACCTCACGGTCAGCACATCCGATGGCGGCCTTTCAGATTATGCAGAAGCGACTTTCGGATTCCGGACAGTCACTTCCAAGGTGAACTCAAACAACGACACACTCTTCACGGTTAATGGACAGCCTTTGCAGGTACTTGGCGGCGGCTATGCGCCTGACATGTTCCTCCGATTCGACAAGGCCAAGTGGGAGATGGAAGTCAAATACACTCTCGACCTCGGTTTCAACACCATCAGACTGGAGGGTAAGAATGAACATCCCGAGCTATACGAGGTTGCCGATCGTCTTGGCCTTTTGCTCATGGTCGGCTGGGAATGTTGCGACAAATGGGAAGCCTGGAGCTACAATCAAGACTTGGCAGTTCCGACGCCAGTTTGGAACGACGCCGACTACGTTATCGCCAATGCAAGCATGGCACACGAAGCGCTCATGCTCCAGACTCACCCAAGCGTCTATGTCTATCTCATTGGAAGCGACTACTGGCCCGACACCAAAGCAACGCCCATGTACATCAGTGCGCTGAAAGCAGCAGACTGGCAAGTCCCAGTTCTGGCATCAGCATCCAAGCGCAGTTACCCCAAGGAACTGGGTCCTTCTGGCCTAAAGATGGAGGGACCATACGACTGGGTCCCGCCCAACTACTGGTACGACATTGAGCCATCACGCAGCAGGTTAGGAGCTGCTTTTGGTTTTGGGTCTGAACAAAGCGCCGGAGGAGGGACTCCAGCACTCTCCAGTCTCAAAAAGTTCCTCTCACAGTCTGACCTAGACGACCTATGGAAGAACCCCGACAAGGAACTATTCCACATGTCAACCGATACCTCGCAGTTCCACCAGCGGAGCATTCAAAACGCCGGAATCTGGAAGCGATGGGGTGCCCCGAGCTCCCTAGAAGACTACCTCACCAAAGTCCAAATTACAGATTACGAAGCCAATCGAGCCATGTTCGAGGGATTCTCGGCCATGTGGAACGCGAAAAGACCGGCCACAGGAGTGATCTACTGGATGTTGACAGGTGCCTTTCCCAGTCTGCACTGGAACCTCTGGGATTACTACATGCACCCAGCAGGTGGTTACTTCGGCACCAAGGTGGGTAGTCGGATGGAACATGTCGCCTACGATTATGTCAAGAAAGACGTCTACCTGATCAACCACTCGCTTAACCTGGAAGGCTCGAGAACCGTCAGTCTCCAAGTGCTTGACACATCCGGCAAGGTCACGTACAACAATACTGTCTCAACAAGCACCAAGCCCAACACCAGCAAGTCCATCGTGTCATTGTCATCAGCCCTCAACAACATCAAGGACGTGGTATTCCTCAGACTTGTTCTCGCAGACGACAAGGGCAATGTTCTCAGCCGTAATGTTTACTGGATTGCCAAGTCGGTGGATACCCTGAGCTGGAATGACTCCGACTGGTTTTACACTCCCGTAAGCAAATACGCTGACTACACGGCCCTGAACAAACTGGCCACCGCCAATGTGAGCGCCACAGTTGGGAAGAACACGGCAGACCAGACAACCTCCATCACCCTGGAGAACTTGTCGACTGGCCCGGCATTTTTTGTCAGCTTGAATCTTGTTGACAGCAAAGGCGAGGATGTCCTTCCCTTGACGTGGTCGGATAACTACATCACGCTCTTTCCCAAAGAGAAAGTAACCGTGTCTTTCCAGAACCTGAGCAATACTAAGCCCGCGGCGGTCCAGATTTCGGGCAAGAATGTGGCCGAGTCGACGGTGAACCTGTCGTAAGTTCTCTCAACCCCTTTCTGGCAGTTGAGCGGTCAGTGTCACGGGCCTTTATACCACGTTCAATATGTCACAGAGGAGAAATAACTATCGGGTGAACTGTTCAGATGTACAAAATACATGATGAAGTTGGCTAATTGTTTATGCATCCTTCACCTTGCACAGTGAAGCGAATGGGCCGGCTGCATCAACGAAACCAAAGGATGACTCGGGTCAAGGATTGATGTCACCGAAACTGTCTGTACATGTATGGGCTGCAGCGATCTTTACTATAATAGTCTCTTTCATGTAGGACCTGCTTTTTTTGTTGGTGATTGTCTCTTCTAGCAATACCAGTGATTATTTGGAAGTGTCATCTTCTGTCAGTAAGCCTATTTACCTTTGGTGTGTACAATAGATAGTGTGTCCATATTCAGCAGCCTCCAAGACCTGGACCAACCGCTTCATTCCAGTTTCTCGAGTCTGAAATGTAGCCGGTTTGGCATAGCACAGCAGCAACCCTGGCGCAATATTGGACCTGCGCCACAAATGAGTGAACTTCACTTTATCCGGACCGTCATTTTTACATGACGAACAAATGCTGTACCACTCTCACCGCAGGTCACATGGCGGTCTAAAGAGAGTCCTTCGCTATGAGAAATGATCGACCTGAAACAATAAAATCGAAGGCATGGAAGGAATTACCACCCAACGTCTTTTCAGCCGGCCGACGGTGGCCCGCATGGGCCGGTCTTTACGGCCATGGAAGGCCTCAATCGACGGGCCATGAGGGTCTTTATTGATGTCTTTGGAGCTGAATCTAAGATATTTGGACTTAATCGGTTTTTTTTTTTAGCGTTGTTCTTGTATTCGGCTCATCGTTAGATCGTTTGAAGCAGTCTTGGTTCGTTTCTTGGCGATTGTCCTGTAGTCAGTGCATTTGCGCTTCGTTCTTGACGCAGGAGGCCTACCATCTCATGCTATTGGACTTGCCCAATACACCATACCAGCTACTGCCGTGCCGAAGCCTCTTGAGTGTGATGGCCAACTGACATAACCCTCATTTTGGACCTCATCGTCGTTGGATCCTAGTCGAGGCGTTTTCGATAGGCAAAGACGTGACTTGCCAAGTTGCCAAGTCTGTGGCATTCTTCAGCTCATCGATATTGTCGCGTACTGATGAACGCGTCGAAGGTATGCTGGCCAGTCCAGTCCATAACCCTCACCCAATCGGGTTACTGACTGAACCGTGGTTGGACTGCGGTAGGCAGCGGTGATGCACTGCCCTGTGCCACCGCCACGAAACCGAAATAACACCTTGAAGCCACCACGTACAGGGGGGTTAAGCATGCATTTATTTGGAGCCCAGAAATAGTCTCTGTTAAGAATACCGCCAGTTTTATACCACACCACTAACAACTGCCAGTTCTGATGAATTCGCTGGTGTTGGGCCACAACTTCTCTTCCCTGACAAAGCCAGGATAACTCATACGTCAGGCTGACCACAAGTCGTCTTTGGTCCCCTTTTCCATAGAGCCTTATCAAATGGTGAACTACAAATATCGAGGGCAACCCGTGCAATCTCTCTGCCTCAAATCCAATCAGACGCAATCCGGAGAACTATTTTTGTTCTTCGTTATACTATCGAGCCCAGCATCCAGTTATCTTACTTGCAGATCTTACAACACATCTTACCAAACATGACCTCCATCACCCGTTGGTTGAAAGGGTTCTGGTCCGGCACTCGTAACGACCCAGAGCGCGATGTCACCCCAATCGTTCGTGAATCCTCGACTTCTCTACCCTCTCGCCCTATTCGATCGCCTCAAACAAGCCAACCTGCCACAAATAGGCCAGAGCTCCCAGTGAGTTCAGCCACTGGTCGACCGCCTCTCAGAGGCACGATAAGCATCATGAATGGCGGTAGAAAATACACCGGGGCCGTTCATCTATTTCCTGTCGGCTCAGATGACTTGAACGCCGATGCTATGGATGGTTCATCCTTCGACAGCAACAATAACAACAACACTTGGACGTTTGACCGAGGCATCAGGTTCGCGCCTGCTTTGGATCCTGCCCCCGAGCTCGAGGCAGCTTCATCCCGTCCCAGACAGAGAACGACCAGCTCATCCAGTGGGCAGAGTACGATCCAGGGCAATGAGTCAAGATCGACCTCCTGGAACGAACCTTTTAGCACAGGTCGTTCGGAAAGGGCAGTCTCCAACACCGACAATAGGGATAGGGGTGCGTCCTCGAGCAGTCGCACAGAGAGAGGCAGCTCACCTCCCCATGACCATGTTCACTCGGCTTCGTCCACCGCCACCTTGTCCCCTAGGTCCGTCACGGTTGACGTCGAGCGACAGCGGTCCAACTCTGGCACGCAGGACACAGGAAGCCTCAACCGTGGCCACATGAGACGTGATCTTCCCTCGGCAACAAATAACTTCAACCACGGGTTGGTAGACTCGCCTCCCACTCCGCCTGCTTCATCGGCCTTTAATGTTGGTGATTCATACACCTCGCCAGTGGTGAAGCAAGAACGATTGTCTCCTATCCTCGCGCCCACACCACCGGCCAAGGTCCCGCTTACACCAACCGCCCATGAGGCCCTAAATGAACCCGAGATGCAGCAGGTCGCTCGGCAGACAATCGAAATCCCATTCCGTACTCCTTCCAAACCCGCCAGGGGCTCCGCCACGGGAAGCCATGCTTCCAGCGGGCTGATGACGCCGCCGGATACCAACTCTGCAAGAAGACCTGCCGTTGCATCGGTCAGCGGTGGTGGTCGTGTCAAATCATCCTCGCCACCACCGTCGACTTGCCCCAATCGATCAGTCCTTTCCGCTGGATCCAGTAACCAAACCAGCACCACCAGCAGCGGTACTAGCACCACCAGCCTCCTAGTACAATCGCAAGTAAACGGATGGGATGCATCACCTTTACCGCTTCGCTTCCCATCCACCCCAAGCTCAAGCCCAGCGCCTGCCTCTCAACGTCAGACAGGCCGCCCATTCCGTCCCCCAATCCAAGAAGATCCAACCCTCGAATGGACTTCGATCCGCGAACTAGTCGCAGCCCCTCTCATAAACGGCAGGCGCATTTTACCTCGTTACGGACCAGCTTGTTCACGATGTCGCCAGGCGGGACAGGGCGAGGTACGATGGATGCTGCAAGATCCCGTCAGAGGGGGTAGCAATGCTGGCCGGGCGTATTACAAGTGTCAGCGACATGGTTTTGGCACATTTGCCGATCTTGAGGGCGAGGAGGAGGGAGACGGCGGAAGACGCTGTGACTGTCCTGGGGGACCGTTGGCCAGGCGGACGGAGAGGAAGGATGGCGGGGTGTTTTGGAAGTGTCTTGAGATGAAGTGTTCTTGGAGTGAAGGTTAGATTTGCCATTGCGGAGGTACTATACCTTAATGGATCGAAGAATAAGAAGTATGCTTTTGCTTGCTGTCAACCATGCTTGGTGGTCGAGGTAACATGAGCCTGGAGCTTTACTAGTATGGAGTATTGGATTTACTTTTTAATGTTATCTACTGCCTGGCGCTTTGGGGGTTACCTGGTGTTTATATCTGGACTCACAATTTCTTGTTTATATCCTGTCATTTCGTAACTAAAGTCTATCGCCGTTGCACATCGCACATCCACCTTTCGAACCCGTCCCTCCTCTGTGTCTGTCTCCCATAAAACACGTGGGCAGTCGCTCGTCGGGATGGCCAATGGATCGAATGATTATCATGCGATGAAACACACCGAATGACCGCCGGGTCGAGATACATCTTTCAGTACTTCAACCCTTTCCTCCGACAAGAGGTATGAACGTATGTACGTATGAAGGCTCTCGGCCCCGAGTGGCTGCCCCGAAGACTGGTCCAGACCCTTCCAATAACCGCCGCATCGGCTACCCCCTGCTTTATGAGACAACACATATCTGGAAACCATGACGATTAGGCAACGTTGACCTGCCCGCTGCAGTCTTATCAGATTATGTCCGATGATTGGAACTTTGGGGCTCACCCCGCTCCAGTGGCTTTCTCGCGGAAGCTGAATGCGTGCATCTCTTCGGCTTTGGCAGGCTGGGCACGTCGATATGCTGCTTTCAGCCGCAGTCACGGGGAGCTTTATGACAGGGAATGGTTCATATAATTACGACCTCCCATCGAATGTCCGAGTCCTTGTGTCTCTTTCCTTTCTCAGCTTTAGCCGGTGGGTTCAAGCTACAACAGATACAGCTCAAAAATCCAACATCAGTTTGCAATATGCGCTCCATCATCAAATGGGGACTACTGGCCGCCGCCCCGGCACTTGTCACGGCCTGGGGTGACGTTGGCCACCGAACGGTCGGGTACCTCGCCGAGAAATACTTCACGCCCAAGGCAGCTGCCATCTACACCGAGCTGCTGGCAAACGACCAAGGCTATGACATTTCCGATGCGGCCACCTGGGCCGATACCATCAAGCCCAAGATGCCGTGGACCAAGCCGTGGCATTACTCAAGTATGAGTTTCTGGGAAATTCACATCCATTTCTGGAGGTCGCGACTCCAAATCTAGGCGCCTATGTCGCCGATTTTGGAGTCAAATTTCCCGCCAAGACCTTCTCCCACGAGGTACACTCCCATACTGAATTCAGTCCGACCCCTACAACCCAACACTCGCAGAAAATAAAAATTAACTGAATAGGCGGCAATGCAAGCCATCACCAAATATTAAGTTAGTAATAGTTGGTGGCAATTCGGGCGATGTAATTATGAATCTGACTTTGATGTCCTAGAAGAAAATATTCCACTATATTAAGTAACGTTACGCCTTTTTACGCACGCTCAATTAACTTGCGTTTTACTTTCAAACCCTCAGCTTCAACAATGACGATACAACGGCCTAAGCAGCGTGCTCAGCAGTCACCAGATTACTACCAGAAACGGCGTCAACGTCATGTCTAAGATGGAGCACCGAAAAAGAACCATGCGCCGAAGATATAGGAGAATATGAGTGTTGTAACTAATAGGTGGACAAGGTGTGTTACTTTTAATCTTCGGATTTTGACAGATTACTTAACGTTATCAACTACAGGTTTTGTCATCATATAGGTGTTACCGAGTATGAACATTTGGAGAAAGCAGAGAAGGAGGATATCATGAAATTCCTTGATTGGACGCTTGACACTTTTCCCAAAATTAGGAAAAGGAGCACAGTGTTAGAATATAAACGAGTGTTTTTCATGATTTATTGAAAATCTATGAATTGCGATTTTGATCGAGAGGCGGCTTCTGAAATACATGATGTAAGTTGAAATAAATCCCTTGCGAGAGGGCGCTAACACTGCTTTAGTATATTATGGGCCACCTCACGATCTCGTACGCACTTGACACAACAACAAATGAGAAGCCAGTTCTGAACGTCGATGATATTTATCTAATCCTTCACCATCACTGGGTCCACGATCGGTCGAAGTTTCCGGATGAGCAACAGAGAATCCAACTAACGGGGTGATTGACAGTTGAAAGGAGGTCGAACAAGTACTCAAGTACTAGCGTTTACGTGATTTCTTTCAATGCAACGGCACGGACATTTACATGGAAATTCCAGGAGGCACCTGTGATCCCTCCCTCACCAAACTCAGTTGACCTTTTTCTCGTCTCAGTTTCCTCATTTCATATCCCACAAAGCATTTCCCGCGTTGTCGCTCAATTGGAGGAAAGATGCT
>MU858438.1:0-10727 GCA_033297075.1 Rhypophila decipiens | reverse complement strand
AAATTGATGAGTGAAATCCTTTTATTTGTATGTAATTTACTTAGAAATTGAAGGTGGTTGTCATGGATGGGTGTGTGCTGATGGGGTTGCATTGTTGGGTAATTGCATTACGGGGTGCAGACTGGTAGTATCTGATCTTACTTGACACATATTGTCCTGCCTTGCTTGTTATTGTAGTCTTCTTGCAGGAGAATACCGACGACCTGGAAAGACTCAGGATCGGCCAAGGATGGTGATTCCAGTTTCAATCCCCTCTTCCAAGTTCAGACGGCAAGGATCATCGGGCGCTACGGCTCTTTCAGGGCGGGAGAGAGGATATGTCGGTTCGATGCACTGATTTGGAATCCTTCAAGTTGGTGGGCGGCCGCTACAATGTGTCACGGCATGCCCTGTATAAGCAGACAGAATCCGCCAGCTGAGCCACGAATGCGGCCCCGGTATGTCGTACAGCTTTGTTTTCCCAGGGAAATAGCCCCCAACGTCATTGTTTGCAGACAGTCTTCTAGTTGGATGGCGGTACGGGGATTTCTAAATCCCGTGACCCCTGTTGATGGTGCGTGTTGGTGGTGGCAACGATACCATGACATTATGCGTCGTACAGAAAGTTCCTGCTTACACACTCAAAGACTCAGGCCAAGTAGCACCAAGTAGGACAATGACGGCCGCTCAAACACGAGAACTTAACCTAGAAGGAGAAAGGATACGCACAACTCAGCTAAACAGCCTTGCAGCCAGGCGGCAAGGACCGGACCTGGACGAACACACGGCTAACGCAACAGACTCACCAGGGGCACCAAAACAGCCAAACCAAGGTCGATCTGTTACAATCCTCGCATGAAACCTGACCCTTCGCCTCATTAAGCCGCACGATCAACCTAGGTCAGCCATGTCGGTGAGCAACTATCACCAGACCTTGGCATGGAGCATGGATAAGAGCATTAAGAGAATCCGTTGACGTGGAATCAATCTCTACGGCAGGGAGTGATCATCCTCGACTCGGCAGCAATCATGCCAATCGTGTAACCATCACCAACTTCTTGAACGATCAATGGAGGCATATTCTGTAAGCATTGAGATGTGTTGGCAAGGAACAGGACCTCTTCCTTGGGCAATGATCCTCGTTGATTATCAACCAGGCGGTGACTTCCTGCTCTCCAGACTCACACCTTCTGCATTGAGACGAGATCCACAGTCTTTTCCTGGAAACAACGGCGACAAGGCGCATGTTCATGGCAGGAAGGATGCCACTGGATGCCTGATTCTCATGAAGAGACTGACAGATCGTCAGCCTTTGCCTTGTCGTTGGCCATGACCATGAAGACTGGGCGTCAAGGACCCGACCGTGGTCATGATCTCTCAGGTATAAGAAGGGTCGACATTCGCGCCATCAATCTCAAAAACTTCTTCTCATCACCATCCTCATCACTCCCACTTCCACAACACTCCAACAGCCAGCTGAACTTGACAACTCGCAAGATTACAATCTCGAGGTGAGCCAAACATCCAACAGCCCAGCCCAGACACACCAGCTCCATCTAACCTCAAGCACTAGATCATCCAGCCAAAACACAAAATGTTCTCCCCCATCGCCACCCTGACCGCGGCCCTGGCCCTTGCAGCCAACGCCCTCGCGGCTCCCAACGCCGAGCCCGGCACGACTCTCAACGCCCGGGACCGCTGGCTGGGCAACATCGACATGAACGCCGCCTGCGAGTTCCAGTACGGCAGCGGGGTCCACGCCTACACCATCGGCAACGGGTGCAACGACTGGCGCTGCGACGGCGACCGCGGCATCAACGTCAACGTCTACTGCTACAACAACTTTGGCACCGACGCCTGGGCCACCTGCGGCGGAGGCACCGTCTGGGATTGGCAATGCCACGGCCCTTAGATGGTTAGCTGTTGGTTTTCTTTGTGGTGGAAGTTGAGGTTTTGAGGGGTGATTGGAATGAAGGAGATGAGATTTGGTAGTGGTTCTGATTTCTTTCCCTTCCAAGACTGTCTTTACCGGTTTGACTCGAGTCTTGTATCTTTCTTTGTGTGATTTCGAGGGGGTCATGACATGGAAAACAAAAATGATGCAAAGTATGGGGCACCTGTTATTGTGCGCGCAACAAACAGCTAGTCTAGCCAATACGACTATTATTCATCACCCAAATGTGTTTGTTCAATCCAGTGACATGGAAGAGAGCTGGCTGGTTGAGACAAAGACCAAGGACAGGTTACTGTAAATAATAGTCCTTATTTCTGCCGTCTATGTTAGGAAAGTTGTCTTCAGCCTGGTTGGGAGTGCGAGCGATGGGGAACACGGGCACGTTGTGCTTCGGAAGTTCGGCCTGACTTTGACTAATCAACTGCTTCTGTGATTGGTTACACGCAGTATAAGTAACGACATATGGTGGTTAGGAGCAAAGCCGTAGGGAATGGTCGTACTATTATTGTAAATACAAAAGAGCCAAGGATGCGTGACATGAACGCCCTCCTAACGACTCCTTGAAACGAATTCCACTCATTTCCGGTACCGAGAGGGATCCGATTGCGAATGGTTGGCGGTTGCCATTCCTTCAAACCCAGTTTCCTTTCTTGTCATGCAGTCGTTTATGATTGTCATTATCATCATGTCTTGATTCAGGTCATTCATTCCGGCAACGAGTTCAACCACAGATATGTCGTCCATATCCCCCCTGCAAGAACCTGCCGGCGCTTCCTAGACAACAGATCCCGCATCCACGCCCCTTCGATCGAGTCGTCCCGGCAAAGTGCCGTCCAGACGGTGGCAACGGCCCAGTGGATGATTGGGGAAGCGCTCGCGTCCAATACACACCGCCTTGTACCCAGGTAGTACTGGATGCAGCGGCATGCTTCCCTCGCCGCCATCCGTTGGTTTGCACGGCACTCATGAACGGTCTCGAGTTGCTGCTGGGGTAGAGTCGCTGTGATCTGCAAGACGCGCATAAGCGCCAGGTTGTATAGCATCAACATGATGGCGGCGGGGATATTCGGAATGAGGGCAGTAGCAGCCGCCCATGGCGCCACCTCCGGGCTTTCGTCATTGCCTATCGACCTTGGCTCTTCCTGTCTAGAAGGAGATACATCAGTCTCGGGGCAATGGATATTATTTTCAAGATCAGTCTCCCAGCGTCGCCTCCACTCGTAGAGGTAATTCAGAAGACAGCTTGCTCGTCGCGCCATGTCATCTCGCTGCTCCCCAGCCGGATTGATCGAGTTTGTATTACGAGCTGACGACATGATAGCATCGCCCTCGGCAAGCAAGACGGTACAGTCCGCTAGTACATCAAAAAGATCCTGCTCTTGCAGTTCTTGGTAGGAGCAAGAACTCGTCCTCATAGCCGTCTTCCAATCCGGTCGAGCGAGGATCGAAGGTTCGCCGACCTTCAACGAGGCCAGGAGGATCATGAAACGCACGCCCTTACAGAATCCAGACGGCTTTTCAGACCAGAATGACACGGGATCTTGAAGATGCATCAATTTTTGCAGGCCCATGACGTGTGGCAAATAGCTTTTTGGGCCGCTGGGAACTAACAACTCCGAGATGGACAATACAGCCACGGCGACGACGACTTGGTCACTGCACTGCCGTCCCGTGTCAGAGAGTACCTGGTGGACCTGTTTCAGGGCAACGCTGTGCATGGCGTAGCCTTGTGTGGTGATGTCGGCCTGCCGGTGTTGGATGCCGAAAAGGATGGTCGCAAAGCTCATGATGGCCTGGTGGGAGACTTGTCGGCTGGCGACAGGGGTTCCAGGCGGCGCTAGGTCGGCAGCTTTAATGTCTGTTAAGGTGGATTCAATCAGACCATTGCGTTGGAGGTGCGCCTGGGTGTAGCGGATATATACATCGAAGCCGACGGTCCTGGGCGTGGCTGATAGCTGCAGTACTGGTGCCTCCTCTGATAAGGCCGTTGGCGTTGTCCGCGTCCGAGTGTCCGTCTTGATTGGCCCCGCTGGTTCATGATAGATGAAAGAGATGCCTCTCGCGCCATGACATTCGAGGTTCAAGGTTTGGCATCGCCTGCAGATGGGGTGGCTTTCGTCTTCGGGACACTTTAATTAGTCCCACAGTCACATCTAGAAGAGACTGGGCACTTACCGCATTTGACCCGCCGTTTTCGACAAGTCGAGCAGCCCCTTGACCGGCCACCAACGTTGACCATGGTGTGCGCGTTCTGTCCTCCGCAAAAAAAAACTTGACGGCGGTTGTTGGGCTTGACTCTCGACAGATTCCCGGGGGTCCCATAGCACGTTGTTGTCGATAATGATTGCTTCGAGGTTTTTGAACCAGAAGAAATTCATACCGCCCCCTGTGCCCAGTCAGCCCGGCATGTCATCCTGCGGCGGTTCCTGCTTATCCTGTTGGTTCTGCCCTTCAGCCGCTCGTCGCGCAATGGACCACATCGAGTTAGCTCTACCACTACCGCTGCCGGTTGCAGGGTTACGACTGGAGTGACACACCCCTATCCGAGCAGGAAGGATGACGAGGATGTAACCTGGTAATTCTGCGCCTCAGCTACCAACGAATCTCGTCGCGCAATGGACCAAATAGGCAAATGGTATAAGAATACATTTGGAGCGATTGTCTCATATTGGCAGATTGGACTGACGAGTGGTTTGGAGTGTATACGGTTTGCGTGGCATCAAACAGATTTTGGTCAAATATAAAAGGAGGCAGTTCACCCGCCCTCAAGATTGTAGAAAACGCAGTCCAATATCCCACATCTGTTTCAATTCCTCACAACCACGAGATCATCCAATAAAAATGTTTGCACGCACGCTCGGCTTCTGCCTCGTGGCCATTCTTTTCCCAGCCGCTCAAGCTGTCCGGATCGAATCGAGCCGGGACTTTCCTCTGGGCTCCGAGGTCGAGAACCTTGCACTACGGCCCTCGGGATCTGTCCTCGCCACTGTCTACACCTTTCCACACATCTACGAGGTGGCTCCCGGTCCAAACTCAACTCCAAGACTCTTGCACGTCTTCCAAAACACCACGGGTGCCTGCGGCATCGCGCCGTCATCGACCCCGGATGTGTTTTTTGTCCTGACGGGCAACTTCTCCTTCGAGACCTTCGGCCCGGCGCCCGGGTCCTACGCCATCCACCGTCTCTCGTTTTCCAAGTGCGGCAGCCCGATAGTCAAGAAAATCGCCGGCCTGGGAGCCATCGCGCAGCCAAACGGAATGACAGCCGTGCCGGGAACGCCCTACATGCTGATTGCAGATAGCAATGGCGGATTCGTGTACCGCTTCAACACAAAGACGCTTCAACTGAAACCCTACTTTGACCATCCGCTGCTGAAGCCGCGCCCGGTTGGCGGCGTGGTCTTTGGCGTGAACGGTGTCAAGCTCTCCCGAGGCTACCTCTACTTTAGCAACACGAACCAGCAGCTCGTGGCGAGAATCAAGGCTACTGGCACCGAAATGGCTCCGCTCCAAGGCCACCCTGAGGTTGTCGCCTCGCCTACGCCTGTTGATGACTTTATTGTCAACGACCTGAATGGTGATGTGTACGTTGCCGAGTCCGAGCCCCTCAGCGCTATTGGTTTCGTGAGCAAGGATAAGTATGGCTCTGCGCCAGTCACAATCGCTGGCGGGCCAAACAGCACGGCCCTGGTTGGCCCCACGGCCGCAATATGGGCCAAGGGCGCGGTGGGGAAAACCTTGCTTGTCTCGGTCACGGGAGGTTTCGAGCAGTTTGTCACCAAGAACTTTACTGGTGGGGGCAAAGTGGCGACTGTCCATCTTGAGTAGATTAGTATGTGCAGCAAGGGTTGCGAGTAATGGCCAAAGTGTATTTTAGTCTAGAAAGTTCCTCCTTGGCTCAAACAGTGTCCCGGCTGAGCCGTCGGAGGCTTACTATATCCGTGTAATAGTATTTGTGTTCTCATTTGCATGTTTCACTCCACGGCTCTCCATGTCGTCCCGAAGTCCATACGCTCGTGTTGCATCTGTCCAAGGGAATCCATTTCATGTATGTTGCATCGATGTATTCTTGTTGATGATGAGTGCATCTTCTGAGGAAAGAAATCCATACATGGGCCTTTTGCAGCCAGCGTGACTGATCGGCGTTCTTTAGGTTCCCCCAGATCACTCCAGGTCCATGCGTGGGACAGCGCCCTGTGAGACTTGCTTTTTCGGAGAATATCCACTTGTCCATACCATTCTTGAGACCAGGAGGAGGAGGCGGTATTTCAACACACGAGCAAGAGTTAGGGTCGAATGGAATCATCTCGGGGGGGGGATTTTAGTCCTCGTTGCTGGCCAGACATGAAGCTGGACATTGACCTTCTTCTCAGACGGCCCCTCGCCAGGACAGCGCGGTGATTCAGACTCGTCAATGGGGCTGGTATGAGAAACATGAGTACAGTCAAGCTTTCGAGACTGATGATGCGCAGGAGGATCTTGTCGGGGAGACTCGCGAGCGGACTGCGGGTTGCATTGTGCATCATCGGTGCCGTGAGGGGGTGCGTTTCCACGCGAGGGTAGCTTGGGAGATGGCGGTGGAAGCAGCGGAATGCGCGCCTGAAGAATCCATGGCTATTCGAACCAGGATATGGCGATGAAGGGGTTGCAACATGGTCTAGAGTAGGACTTTAGCAGAGCCGGGAAGACTGCGAGGGAAAGAAGATGGAGAATAAATTCTCGCCTTCCTGAAGTTTTCGGTTATAACTTCGGCAACTTAAAACTGCTATCGGAAAACTGTCAAAACTTTATCAATGTTTTTGCGCCCATACCGGAACAAAACCTCACAATGGCAAAGTTTAAATGGCTCGGTAAATGCTGGGCCAGTGAGCGCAAATATGGCGTGGGAGTGTAAGGTAGCCATACCTTGAGATTGTATTTGTGCCGATTTCACGTCGCTTCTTCGGTTTATCTGAGGGCATTCATTCCTAGCATGCAAGACGGCAGTGCAAATATGAAGCATGTGTTTGATGGTTTGGTGCTGTCCCAAACACTGTACTGTCGGTTATCTTCGCATGTGCTGAGCTGTGCTCGTCATGAGCTAAAAAACGCCACCTGACTCCTGGAGCACCAAACCTATATTTAACTTTTGACAACCGAAGTCGGGGCTATAAAGAGACTTCCAGCGCCCAGTCTCAACTTCCTTCTCTCAACAACCACCAGACACCACCTTTCCACAAACAAGATGGCAACCCTCCAGACGCTTCCCTTCGACATCGCATTTGAGATTGCCTCATCTGCCGAGTCACTAGCAGATCTCGAGTCTCTCATTTCTACATCTCGACCTTGCTACAATGCTTTCTCGGTACACCGCAACTCGATCATCTGCTCAGTCCTATTGAACGAGCTAGGGCCTGCGAATTACCGTCAACTACTTGCCATCGCCCAGATCCCCGCGGGGGTCTCCACCATGGGAGTACAGGGGGAGGTACGCAGAGCATCGCGCAGTGATCTTGACACCGACACTAGTGACAAAACAGATGAGGCTTGCCTCATAGCCGTCTTGGAGCCATACCTAGAACACTATTTTTCGACACGGCCGTTTGAGGACCTAGGCGACGCGAGCAGTATGGTATATCACAAATCCTGCTTGTCTACAAAACTATGCGCCGCATTACCGACCGCTACTTTGCCCACACCTCCAAGCTCTTTCTCGACGTCTGGGTTCCAAGCAGCAGCAGTGTCCTCGATTTCAACCCCGGAAAGGCCATTCCTGCTCCCCTTTCCAAGGCCGAGACTGCTCGACTCCAGCGCGCATTCTTGCGTTACGAGCTGTACTCTCGTCTATTCCATTACGAGGAGGTGGACAAGGGATATTCCACACCTGTTGTCAAGTCGTCAGTTTCAGGAGAGCACCAGTTGACCTCTTTCTTCGTCATCTGGAGCCGTGTGAGGTTGAAGAGCTATGCACCATCCACCGCTTCTTCTCCAATCTAGCGGCCGAATACATGGCCGACCTGGAAGACCAGTTTGTGGAGTCATTCCTCGCCTGTCCGAGCATCGTCTGGGAAAAAGCAACTGGTGCTCCCGGCCAGACCGGCCAGTGTCGAGGAACAAGACTTGGGACGCTGTCAATTCCGATGCCCCCGCACAGTTCCCGACGTTTGTTCCTCCTCCCTGTCCACTAGGAGGAACGGACGTTAGTATGGAGAGTGTTTTGGATTTTGCCGCTGTATTGGGCAGCCGTGGTGAACCTTTCGAAACTATGGAGAGACATCGAAAGGCGTGGCGTGAACCTTTCGAAACTATGGAGAGACATCGAAAGGAGTGGCGGGACTACAACCACTCTTCGAAGATAAAGCCAGAGGAAAGAATGGTCCCCTTCGATACACCCGACGCGGATTTTCCGAGTCTTGATTTTTTCGACCAAAGCTGGCAACGTTATGGAATGGCAAACTTCACCAACCAGCTCGCTTCCCTTGGCCTCGAATTCTTCTCCACTCTCATAGATGCGAGCACGCCAAAAGAGCGACGGGACAAGCTTCATAGCCTCGGAACGCGCAATGGAGACTACGCCGTCTTCTTTCGGAAGAGGGACTTTCTACCACAGGCCCTTGCCCATGCACCTGAACTTGAAGTTCGAGAGAGCCGAGATGGTGACAATACGGAAGAGAATATCTGCTGCGACAACGAAGAGGAAGATCCTACACGGCCTAACATTGGATATCGTGAATTTCTCCGCGTGCTCCGCCAATCCAGTAGGTGGAACACTGATTCTTACAGGTATCGTGGAACTATTTCAGACGATCCGTTCCGGGAATACGGATGCGTATTCTGGGACAGAGCAAGGTTGGTCCAGTTCCGGAGGGACCTCAAGCGGAACCCGGGATATATTGTTGGAGGGCGTCATAAAATCATGAATGGACCGTATCGGTCGAGAAGCATTGACCGATGGCGGAACAAGGAGTCGATGGAAGCCAGGCTGATGGGTATCTTGATACAACAGAGCCGGTGGGAGGAACTTGTGGATGACTTTGCATGGCTGGCATAATCAGGGTTGTACGTGATGAAGTCCGTCGGTGGGATCTACTTGTTCCCAGGCAGATGAGGTTTACTGGGCTGTAACAGGTGCGCCGACTGGCTTGGAAAGGGCCTTTGATTGGTCAAAGGCTGGAATGGATATCGCATCAACTAACAAAGAACAAAGGCAAGCTATCGCGAAGTTACCCCAGTGTCGGAAGGCAATTGCGGTCGAGGAACCGATCGAGCCCACCTTTCCCGTTCCGTTGACTTCGTATAGACAGTTTGTTGAGCAGTAAAGTGGGTCTTCTTGGCATCCTTTTCTCTATATATAGAGGGTGCCGCCACCCCCCCAAATTACCTAGAATCAACGCTCTTTGAACCTCGTTTTCTGACCCTCTACCGTGCGATACAGTTGCTAAGCTTCAATGTCTGGTATTTTTGCAATAGCTCGGCTTCTGTCCTTTCTTAGTAGATACGGTGCATTGCTATGCTAGAATAGGTCCCCTAATTATAACAGGCAAATGTTCCAATTGGAGGACTGCCTTGTTGAATTAATGGAATTATGCCCCTTGATCAAATTGCATTTGAAATTGAGATAATTCAAGAATAGCGCCTCAGCTTGCCCTGTAGCAAAGTCGCCAGTCCTACATAGGAAGCCCAATCCGCCGCCGCTAGCCCTTGTTCCACCGGTCGTTGTTCTGCCCCCCTTGCAGCCTTGACCACCATCCCCAAAATACCCCTCAGCTTTGCGATCCTACTCGCCGTCAAGGTCCTGATGATCTGCGCTGTATCCTCCTCGTCATGCTCATCCATCATTATTGCCTTCGCCCCATCCCAGATCTTCATGTGGTCACCTTGAGCATCCTGATGCTGCTGAATAAACCCTTCTCCATTTTCATACCCAGTATAATGTCGAGACTCTGCAGAGTTCGTAGTTCTAATATCCCCGGTGCTTTGCTATCCCAGTCTTGCCATTCACAGACCTATCCAGCCCATCCAGACTCCCCACAAGAAGACTACAAACCGAAACAACCAGCATGACCAATTCCGATTGTAAACTACATTCCGAGCAGCCAAGCAACGCCGCACATGAAGAAAGAGCCTGTTTTTGCGACTTGAGGAGGGTATCATACGGCGGTGAGTTGGCCTTATCGCCACGGAGTTTGGTTTTCTTGTTTCGAGATGCAGTAGTAGCTTGTAGGAAGTTAAAGGATGACACTTGGAGTTTCTCAAAGGCTTTGAGGAGCGGTTGGATGTGCGATGGGTAGCAGTCCACTGTTTCCTTGGCCTGGGCTGTCGAATACGGTAGGAATGAACGTGTCATTTTTGGTCGTGAGGGTTTCGACTCTGGTTGCACGTTTTTGTGGGACGAGCTTGGCTTGCTGGACCTGATAGACCTTTTGCCGTCGGTGGTCGTGGCTTTTGTGATGGGCACTGTATTCTCTGTTGGGTCGGTGAAGAGGATGTGGCTGGGACTGCTAGCCGTTGTACTGGTATCGCGGTCTGTGCTGGACCTTGACCATACTGATGACGGAGACGTAGACGGCTGCGAGGGTGAGACGGCAAGGGTTGACAATGGGGTCCAGGCTTGACTGGGCGAGTGTCGAAAGCAAGTCCGTGTCGTGCTGGCCTTCCCATGTCCAGCCCTGAGGACCGCCAAGGTCGACACCGTCGAGAGGAAAGCAGGGGAATCTACCTTGGATGGATGGAATTTATTTCGCCCGGAGGCACTGAGCCTAAAGGGCCTATGCACGCTAACTACATTCGGTTCATCCAAATCCGCCATTATCTC
>MU858437.1:0-10777 GCA_033297075.1 Rhypophila decipiens | reverse complement strand
CGGTCCATGTATTGTCGCGATTGCCTGTTAGGCCGTGGACGAAGACGATGCTGGACGAGACACATTAGTTGGCGCTTTTCAAATATAGGATGGTGCATACTCGATAGCGCTGTCATCAGGGCTGCAGAGCGGCCTGATGCCGGAAGGGAATATCTCTCTCGATAAGCGGTTGGGTGGCTCATCTTGATCTCCAGCCGCGGCTTTCCGTAACGGGAGGAGCCGCTTCATCTTCTCCATATACTGGGACATGCTGTGTTGCCCTACGATCAGACTGTCGATTGTTGGTTTTGTGGGTTAACTTATCGCTAATATCTTGCGAAGTGTACATATAAAGACCGAAATGGAGGTTGTCTCTAAACCTCTGCCGGGGTTTATTTTGTTAGATCGGTTACTTGACAGGGGGTCTGAGCAGGGGCCACCATTCCACCACTTTCTATCAAAATCCAATTTTTCCCCACTAAATTCAACAGCTGACTGCCTTTTTGCATGATGTCACGCCACTTACAAATTGTTAGTGAAAGTACAACAGAATAAAAACCAGTGTTTTCTCCCCCTAAATTTCAGCACCCTTTACTACTATGACGTACTCAACCACCAAAAAAACGCCCTAAATTACTGAACTATGGCCAGTACTTCAGAGCTTGCACCACCACCACCAACAACACCACGTCGTCGTCGTCTTTCAATTACTTTCTTACTCAACACACCACAGAATTCATCAACAACACCACCAATTTCATCGCCAACGCCCTCATCGCCGTCAAGACGCATCAAACGACCGAAAAGAGGCGATTTATCGAGAGATGAACGCCTTCGCGTCAAAGCGTTGCACAGCATCGGCCATACGTACGAGGAAATTCGTCAGCATACTGGCTTTTCAACTCGCCAGATCCAGACCGCTGCCAACGGCCTAGTCACCCCACAAAAGCATCGTCAACACCACAATAAACTAGCCATCAAGACCCCCGAACGCCAGCAATTCAAACAGTGGTTGCAGTCTGGTCGGAATAGGTATATTCCCATCGTCACACTGCCTTACCACCTGCCACCGCCACTCAACAGCCATGGCGAAGTTGCTCTCAACCGCGCACTGCAAGAACTCGGCGGGAGATCCGTCATTCGACCCCGGCGAATTCCGTTGACGAGGGAACAAAAGTTGGCTCGGAAAGACTGGTGTATACATCAACTGGAGCTTCGGCCACGCCCAGTCGACTGGGAATTCGTGCTTTTTTCCGACGAAACATGGGCTAAAGCAGATTACATGTGGAAACAACGCGCCATCCTCTTTGACGACGAGGACCCTGAGGATATACCGGATTTTGCTGTGAAGGCGAGGTCCAAGCCTGATGCTTGGATGTTTTGGGGGTCTTTTGCTGGCCGGGAAAAGGGTCCTTTCTTTTTCTGGGAAAAAGAATACGGGGGTATTAACTCGGCCAAATATATCCACTTTATACTGCCTCTTTTACAGGGGGTTTTCGCCAGTCATCCACAACATCTATTCCAACAAGACAATGCTCCGTCCCATAGATCAAAGATAACTACCACTGCCCTGCAACGCGCCGGCATACCAGTGTTACGTTTCCCCGCCAATTCCCCAGATCTATCGCCTATCGAGAATCTCTGGCCGTGGATGAAGGCATGGATGGAAGATAACTATGACATACAAGCCCTGGGTTCGAGAACGCTGCGCCCAGTGATCCAGGAAGCCTGGGATGCAGTAGATGGGGATATATTACTACGGCTGGCCCACAGCATGCCTGACCGACTTCTCAAATGTATTCAGAAAGAAGGAAAATACATTGACTATTGATATTGAGATTGACTGACGTTGAGATTTCCCATTTGGGCGAGGTAAGTTGTACAGAAAACCCAGCAAATTACGGCTTTTTGACCCTTGTTTATTGGCTGGCGTGGCAAAGCCAATTTGGCATAGTTGGCTTGGCTGTACCAAACTAACAAAATAAACCCCGGCAGAGGTTTAGAACCCAACTCTTCATATAATTTCCCAACGTCGCAACCCTCGACAAAGCAGCCACGACCACCAACCTTGCCGTCGGCAGAACGCGATGCTCCAGCATGGCGACCAACTTAACCTCCACACTCCTTGCAAACGTCACGGTTACGCTTGGGAAAGTCTACTTCACCGACGATTGCGAAGGCGCCGCCAAAATTTACCCTGCCCTTCAAGCCAAGCCCAGCGGGCGGACTCAGTATTTCACGGACCACTCCCTCCGCGCCGTGTATAGCGCGTCGGCGACCAACGCCCCGTTTCCATATGATGTATTTATCGGCGTTCTGCGCTCTGTCAAGGAAGATCCTTTCCGAAAGGTGTCCGCTGGCGTCATCGTCGATTGGATCGACAATCTGAACACCACCAGCACCGAGTTTCACGATGCCGTCAAAGAGATCGGGGAGGTCTGTTCTCCCGAGTACTGTCGAAGTCTAGCCTGGCAGGGAAACCCGGATCTGGCTGGGGTCGGCGCCTTTACCTCCTTGGTCATGGGCGTTGGGTTTAGCAGTCTCTTTGCGCTGGCGATTGTGTCTGAGCGGTTACTCCGACTTTTTTACAAAAGCAAGGACGACAAAGCCCAAAACAGTTTCCAGCAGGCCATCCGCACCAGCTTCGGCGTCTTCTGGGACTCGGCGTTCCTCTTCAACATGTCCGTGACCATCGCCGCCGTGGTGTCGATAAAACAAGACTCGTCGCCCTACAACCTAGAATTCACCTTGCTGTCGGCGTTGATATCCTGGGCCATGATCGCATCCACATGGCCATTGTACGCCCCCATGTGCCGCCATCCGACCGCCCATTGGGTTGGCATATGGGCAGCCACCGTAGCCTTCATCCTCATCTCGATCGTGACGCTAATCCCCGTCAAGTTCGGAGAGACCCCGTTCGAAAACAGCTGTCTGAGGGTGTACGCTGCGAGATCCGAGATGCGCCAAACGGCCCAGTCCATGAGCAGTTGAGCGCCATTGGGCCTGCAGGTCTGCGGTCTGTCCTTCAGCTGCACCTATCTGTGGAAAGGCATCTGGTATCTCGCTCGGACCCGTTGGTCCAAGAGCAGACTGCCAAAGAAGTCGCGGTGGGTGTCGAACCGCGATAACATCTGGCGCCGCCGTTGGAGGATCGCGGTCGCCGTAGCCTGGAGTACTGCCATGTTTGTCCTCATGATCATCTGCCTGGTAAGCTTTGCGCTCAAAAGAGAGATGACGGCCGAGGTGGCGGGACCGTTGCTGGAGGAGAGCAAATGGGGCTTCGGCCAGGTCATGGCTTTGGCCACCTGGGTGCCGACAGCTGTTGACTTTGTGATGATTATTCAAGGCAAGTGCAAGTGGTTTGTGAGCTGCTATGAAACATTATGCAATTGCTGACCAATAATTATGTTGTAGGAAATCTAAAGGCGGTGGTATATCGTCTCCCCCTGGGTGTCGACATCAGGCTCCCTGATGAAGAAAAGGAGCTATTACATGGTGGAAACACAGATGATAGTACAGACGGGTGACCTTCACCCGACAAATAGAGCGGCGAGCAAGCCCAAGCAAGCCATCGCCGAAACCGTCAGCTCCGCCCCTTTCCTCCCCGCAGACGTCGGCGTCGATGTCGCCGATGTTGTCGTCCTTGTACTCGTCGTGCTTCTGGTACTCGTCGGTAACAAACTCGTCCTTCCCTCGGCATCAAAATACCCCATCGTGTCCCCCCGAAAATTCGTATACGGAATCGGCAACGTCGTGATCTTGGCGGCTGGCACCTGCACTTCCACCAACGTCACCTCTGGGTGCGTCGTCTGCACCCATAAACATACTGGAGTCCTGGTCTTGACCCAGTCCACATCGGCGCTAATTTCGTCGTCCCACTTGCCGCTCTCGTACGTGGCCAGATACGGCACCGCATTTTTGGTGTTGGTCGCTGCCAAACTGGCCAGCGGCGTGGGTGTGAGCACGGCAGCGCATCTTGTCGGATTCGAGAAGCCCCCGACGCCGCCCATCTGGCGGACGCCGGCCTCACGACAGCAAACAAGATTGTCGAGCTCGAGAGGGTAGGACGAGATGCCGTTGTTGCTGAGGTAGTACTCGTCCATGTCCTGAGAGGTGTCGATGATGGTGCCGTCGCAGCAAATCGTCAAAAAGTCTTGAGGCTGGGTCGGATTCTCGGCATCAGTTGGCTTGTCGCATTCTTTGTATTTGTAGGGCGGGTGGTTCGGGCCCCACGCGAAAATTTCCATCATGCACCATGCTGCGTTGCTGGAGAGGATACCCGTGGGTATGGAGGTGGTGATGGAGGCCATCGTGGTGCTGGCGCTGGCGACGGCGCTGGGGAGGCAGGAGGTGAAGCGTCGAGTGGTGAGAGGTGAGAGAGAGATGAGGTTGAGAGAAACTCGGAGGTGGAGTGTTTCAAAATCAATGCGCGAGGACAGGGGCTGTCGCGTCGCTGGGTCTGTTTTGTTCTGTCCAAGAACTAGAGAACTTGGCAGAGTCGAGCCAAGAAGTCTAGTCAGCTTTTTGAAGTGTCACTCCACCAAATCCAACAGTGCCGTGTTTCTGACATACACAAGACTGTCAGTTTCAAAAATGGGACACATTTTGGCCATCTTCATATGAGACCAGTTCTGGGCCCCCTTGCCTAGAGTTGAAGTGATCCGGCAGCCTGCGGCTTGAGCAAAGGTGAGCCAGCCACAATGAAAGGAATAAACATTAGGCTACCATAATATCCTATCGACAATCTACCTAACGTTATGCAACAAGCAGCTTTTTGCTTTTCCAATTCGCAACACACATATCAGATACCACTTCATCGCATTACACATCATGATCCGTCAAACGTTACTTGAAAACGGGTGTTTCCGAGACTTAGGCCTTGTGGCAAGTTGAAGTCTCGTACTGAGTGGCAGGGGTCGAGATGGATGTCGAGGTGGTAGTGCTCGTGCTCGGGAAGAAACTTGTCGAGTACTCGGTTGTGTCATAGATGGAGCTGCTGGTTGTGGTGGCGACATATACCGACGTGCTCTAGTAAATGGTTTGTTAATATTGGCTCACTGGAGATTGTCAGAGCGAGAAAAGCAGCTGGACGGCAAGATACCATTGTAGCATAAGATGTAGTATCGACCGAAGTGATGGTAGTTGTGCTCTCTAGGGTATAAAGGAAAGTGCCAGGCGTAAAGGTGATGGTTGATATCATCCAGCAGCTGAAGATTCCCAGAGCTCAACTATGTATCCTACAAAACATGATAAGGAGGCAGGAGCCGGCAGGAATAAGTCCGGCAAGTGCCTGACTGGGCATGGTGAAGGCCACGAGACACTGTACAGTAGACAGAAATCGGATCTCGGGAAAGTTTCGGCGAAGGTTTGACATGCCCTGTCACGTGGGCGTAGAAATGGGAGTACGATTTTCCCAAATTCACCAGTTGTGATCAGCGCTGTGATTGCCCATATTATCGCCCAAAAGCAACTGGTAAGACTGCCTATATTCTATTCATCAGTGAGCTGGTCCCCTGTAAGCCCACTATAAGAGCCCTGAGTCCCTAAATCTTGAAAATCGGACTCCCATTTCTACGCCCACGTGCCTGTCAAGTCACTTGAACTAACAAATGTGTTTTTTGTCCAACAGACTAGGGTTTGAGCTAGGGTCCCTCAAAGAGAAGGTTGCATGTCACAGAAATTCCTAAAACAGCGACTTGCATCAGCCTAGCCCGGTCTGGTTTCACAGCCAAAATCGACCCTGGTCGAACACCCCTGGTATGTTAGTACTGTACATACCCCGTAGCGCAAGGGGCTATTCACGTTCTAGGCTATTTGCCCCGCCATTGGGTCGCATCACCCTGTGATGCAATTTGGGATTCCGATTGCCGAGTGTGGGCATGCCACGTTAGACGGAGAAAAAGAAAAGGTGTGAGCCGGGGTGAAGCCGAATCCTACGCGTCGTCTGCGGTGTCACCAAAAAGAAAAAAGGGGGCCTGAGCCCCGCCACCTTGCCACCGACATGGACAGCTAGTCTACGGATAGTGGGCATATTACGGAGTATTATTTGTGTAACTAATTATTCGCCATCTAAAAAGGCAACCAGATCGCCATGACTTTCGGAGTCTAGAGATAGACGTAGCAAAACGGGCCGGAAACGGTGCTCAACAAATCCTTGATCTTTTTGGGCGCGCCGCCGGTATAAGGAATATCGACGATATCCTCAATCGTAGCATCGCCGCTGGGAGGCATGTTCATGAAGGTGCGGGTGCCGGCGACAGAGCTGGCGCCCTTGGTCCGGCTGTTGGGGGCCAAAGCTTGCCAGAGATACCAGACGCGGTCAATCATGGCGTGGTGCAGGTAGAAGGCAGGGTCGCCGGGCGAGGTGAAGAAGTCGCGGCCGGGATCACCTCCAAGCGAGTAGTGGCCACCGCCGTGGATGCCTTGAACACGAGTTAGCTACCTCGGTCTTAAGAGGACACGAATGGGGGACCTACCAATGTTGCCGGTGCCTGGGATGCCCTGCATCTGCATCTGGAAGGCGTCGATGTTCTGGGGAAGCACAATGTTGGCCACGACGCTGGTAGCGTTGGCAAACTTGCGGTTAACTGCAGTGGTAAGGTCCCGCTTCAGACAACGGGGATTGTAAGCAAAGGGACCCTCGGGGTTGGCAGTCGATGTGCCGCCAGGAAGGTCGAGACCAGCAGGACCCAAGTTCATCTTCATGTTCTTGAACGGCCCGCTGGTAACACAGCCGCCACCAGTACCAGGAGGAAGAACGATGGGAGGAAGGCCATCGCCACCGGTGATGACAATATTGCCCTGGTTGGGAACAGCAGCACCGTTACCAGACATGGAGTAGGCACTGCCATCAAAGTGAGGCGAGTTCTCAAGCCCAGTCAGGGCAGTCAGGCCCCAATTCCAGTAGGGCTGCGCACCCTTGTAGCCGCATTCGTTGCGAAGGGCCTCTTCGTAGAGCCAGGTGAAGTACCTATGCCACGACAGAAAGTTGCCAGTGTAGTGGATCTCCATGGTCTGGTTGATGTGCACGGCCACGAAGTCGTCGAAGCGCGACTTGACCCCGGGTCCCTGAGCAGCGGGCCAGGTAGCCGGCTTGGACTGGAGGCAGAGCACGGCGTCGGTGTAGGCCTTGCGCTCCGACTTGGTGAGGGTGCTCCTGGGATGTGTCAGTCAAGTTCTTTTTTACTTCTCAAGATTATGTGGGAGACATACCACTCCCTGCGGATCCGCAGCTTGCTTAGCGTGCAGCTGCCAAAAAGGGAGCGCTTCTCCGGACTCGCATCGTCAGCAAGTAGTTCCTGAATTTCCTCGAACCGGGCGAGGTCAAGGGCCTCCATGGCGCTGAGGGCATCCTCGGGGATGCCCGAGAGTAGGGCGGCGTTGAGGTCCTCGACGATGGGAGAGGTCGGCACCGGCTCATCGCTGGCCTGCGGGGCCGGAGCACCCAGCACGGCACAGGCCTGGAGAGAGAGAAGGGCGATATTTGCTGCGCGCATCTTGTCGGCAAAAAGGAAGTGTGGGGTGGGAAGGAGGGACAAGAGCGGAACGGAGACGACGCACCGGTGACGAGGGATTGACGGCAGCAAAACACAAGCAGGTCCCGAGGCGATCGACACCTAAATAGCATTCCTGCGCACACCTTCGGGATTCGGCCAAGGTGTGGTGGGTAGGGGTGCCAGTGGGTTGCCACGCCGCCAAGAGGCAAACGGGGTATGGTTATTGTGACTAGGATATCGCAAGTGGGTGCCGGCTTTGGCTGCTTTGCCCCTTTTGCTTCATGTTATCAATAGTGCGCGGCCAATGCTTGCATGCTACGGAGTAGTGTACTGCTAAAAGGCCCTCATTAAAATTGCACCTGATAGGGTCGTACGGAGTGTGCTGAACTGAGTTAAGCATGAATCCTTCGGCCTCCCGAGTCCCGACTATGATTCTGCAGCATTTCGGGCCAGGCACAACTAGACACGACTAGACAGGACTAGACATGACTAGACACGACTAGGTAGGCCCCAGAAATGAAAAGGGTGACTGTGGTGTGGAACTTACAGTCCTGCACCCAGGGCCCTGGGTCTACCCAACCTTGGTTGGAGGAGGCGGCAGTGCGGCACCTCTGGCTCGGGCGGGCTCGGGTCGTATCCAAGAACAATGGAGACTATGAGATGCTTCCATGTCAGTTAGTTGTGATAGCCTCATGCACGTCGCCCAACTTGTATTGAACTCGACATGGTGCACTTTGCCGGAATACTCAGTCGCCAAAGATTGTCCAAGATTGCGTGCACTGCAGTCTCCACACTGTGGATAGAAGGGGTTTGTCGATGCTACGGAGTACTTAAGGCCCATTTTGCCGAGGCTACGGGGTTCCATCTTGGCCACGCTAAAACACCAAAGGTAAGCGAGTGCAGCCGATGCTACGGGGCACCAAAACGAGCGCACAAATCAGATCGAGAGATGGCAGGTATTGTACGAGGTATGGAGAACAACACAAGGGAGAAGAAAACCTAGCTCGAAAACGGAGACACCAACGAGGTGGACCATATTTCAATCCCGCATTAGCCTGTGGGGTCGAAGCTGCAACTTCAAGCATGCAAATATTCAGAATGAGGATCGTGCTCCCTTCCACCGCGTGGATGGCAAGGATGTTTTCTCGACGTCGTTCTGATGCCACATCTCATGCGACAGATCGAGTAGAACCCTCCGTCTCCATCTCCCCCTGAATTGCCCCCATAAGTTTGTGCAGACGACTGGAGGTGCAGAGGGAAGGCTGGATGGCACTCGCTTTTCTTTTTATCCCAGGTGCGATCCACACACTCTGGGGTGATGTGCGTTTGTGTTTTCCTTCTTTCATGTCCTTCGTTTTTCCGTCGTCGCACGTCTACTGCCCATCATGTCTGATTCCGGCGTGGTGATCAACGAGTTCGGCCTGCCGTCCAACCCAGCCGAGGACGATGGTCCCAGGATTCTGGGCGCGACCTTGGCCATCACCACTCTGGCGCTGATCGCGTACCTGACCCGCATGTATGTGCGACTGATCATGGTGCGCAATGTCGGTCTCGATGTAAGTCACTGTCCTTACTTTCCTGCCAAATGACCATGGAGACTGACATGATTTCCAGGACTACTTCATGTCCTTGGCCATAGCCTTGGTCGTCTCCGGCCAGGGCGTCATCTGGGGTTCAATCGTATACGGTGCCGGTCGCCACATGGGCGACATCCCGCTCGAACACATCTCGACCGGCCTCAAGCTCAACTTCGTCAGCCAGCCCATCTTCCTCATCGCCATCTGCGTCACCAAGCTCGCCGTGGGCGCCACCCTCCTCCGCATCGCCTCGACAAAATTCTACCGCCGCCTCATCCTCGGCATCATGGGCTTCATGGCCTTCTACACCACTGGCTGCTTCTTCACCGTCGTGCTCCAATGCACCGACATCCGTGCCCTCTGGGACCAATCCATCCCGCAAAACTGCTGGTCCCAGTCCACCCTCAAAGGCCTCTCCTATACCAATGTCGCTCTCAACATTCTTACCGACCTCCTCCTCGCCCTTATTATTCCTATTCCTATGCTCTGGAATCTCAATGTCAACCGCCGTACCCGATTTTCCCTCATCTTCGCTCTGTCGCTCGGTGCCTTCGCCTGCGCAGCCGCCTTCATCAAGGTTGGCTTCCTTGTGAACTACGGCAAAACCGGCGATTGGCTGTGGGACTCGCGCGACATCTCCATCTGGACCGTCATGGAGTGCAACACTGGAATCATTGCCGGCTCCCTGCCAGCCCTCCGCCCCCTCTTTAAGAAGGTCCTCGGTACCAGCCTCGGCTACGGCAACGCTTCCTCGGGCAGAATTACGGGGTCGGGGTACATCAGGCAAGACACCCTCAAGTCCAAGACCCGGAAATCAATGGTGACGGGCAAGTCGGGTACCGATGAGACGAGCAGCGAGAGGGCCTTCAACTACTACGAGATGAACGACCACAAGGCGGCCGAAGGCAACGGGAAAACGCAGGGCGTTGACGGCGCGACATTCTTTGTGACCGAGGTGGATGCTAGGTCGAGCGACGAAAGTGTGCATCGCGTGAAGCCTCTAGCTGTCAGTCCCGGGCCGAACCGGCGCGGCGGTGCAGAGGGCATTACCAAGACGACGACCATGACGGTGGACTACATTGCGAGGCAGGCTTAACCGAGGACGAGATTGCATTTCGAAAGGAGCGCTCGGAAACTCGATCTGAGTCAGCTGACTGCCCAACTGCCAACATCTTTTGGCGCTTATTGTAAACTGGAAACAAAGAGAAAAACATTTTTACTGTTATGATTTTATACCCATCTTGTATCGCTGCATTAACAGGCTGTTTATTCATCGTTTCCACGTTCCTCCTTCAAAGGTCTCCAATCGAAATTCCATCACGTACTTCCCATATGTGTGATTCTATCATGGGCGTTCGGATCATGAACACAATGATCAGATTCCTCGAAATTCATCATCTGCATCTGAATCAAGACCGTTGCCAAAGTCTCTGGAAGTTCTCTTCAACTCTCGCTCAAAGAAACTTGATCCTCCAAGTAGGCGTACTGGCACTACCCGATCAACCTGAAAGCTCTGCCACCCTCAACGTATGAGTGGAGTATATCTCGAATGGATGGATGGATGGAATTTATTTCGCCCGGAGGCACTGAGCCTGAAGGGCCTATGCACGCTAACTACATTCGGTTCATTCAAATCCGCCATTATCTCGTCCAAGCCCTCTACTTTTTCACCTCTAGATCACCCGATGCCTCTTTTCATTTTATAAGCAGATCACCTTGAAGGTT
>MU858436.1:0-10792 GCA_033297075.1 Rhypophila decipiens | reverse complement strand
GATAATGGCGGATTTGGATGAACCGAATGTAGTTAGCGTGCATAGGCCCTTTAGGCTCAGTGCCTCCGGGCGAAATAAATTCCATCCATCCATCATGACACGCAGGTTGAAGAACTTGGCTTGCGAGGACGGGTCGATCGGGCCGCTAGGTATCTCGGTCGGTGGTGGTACTGGTCGGGTGAGTGTTTTGGTAAAGGGGTAAGGGTAGGTGGTACGCGATTGGTTTTCCCCGGGCGTATCTTGCCTAGTTTGCACGAGGATTGTTGTTGTTCAAAGAGTCCTGTGTAGGGCATTCTGACTATGCCCGTCTGGATTCTCTGCTTGGAGGGACTCGGAGCTTGTGGTAACTGGGCTCAGGACTCTATTTGACCTGGGGGTTAGCACTCCTGATGTGATAGCCGGGGGGCCTGTTGCTCCTGAAGCTGGCTCGTCTATAATAATAGGCAGGATAGCAGATTCTCTGGTGCTTGAGGCCATGGGTGATGCTGTATCTTGGGCACTGGGTGGTTGAGTAGGAGTGGAGGGTCTGGAGACGGAGGGTTGAGCCTCGTTGACGGGGCGGCTCCTAGTGCTACTGGGGCTGGTATCATCTGGAAGCTAGGGGCTAGTGGTGTTGGTATCGCCTCGGTGTGATGTAGTAGCAGTGCCAGTGTCAGGTATGACGGATAATCCCGTCAGTGATGCCAAATGGATCCAATAGTGGATCCTACCTCGGTTAACGTATTTTATCACCGAGCTGGACATTTCACCGAGCTGGACACTTTCTCCCATTTTCACCACCTTCAACTTCAACATTAATTTCCTCCACCAAAAAAAATGGAAAGCTCTTTAAAAGAAGCCCGTTTGTTCCTTGCTATTAAAGCTTTAAAATGACCCCAACCTTTCTTTACGAAAAGCTGTAGCGTACTATTTGGTCCTACAATCAACATTACATACAAGACGCGATAGAATACTGGCGCGACCTGATACCATTGCAAATAGTAAAAAGCTGACTCAATCTGTAAGGAACACCACCACTCTCACCGCCACTTACCAGCCCCACCAAGTCCTACCAGTCCTACCAGTCCTACCAAGTCCTACCAAGTCCTACCCGCTAGGACTCTCAGACGCTGTATATAGACCCTGGCCTTCGCCCACCACTTTATCTCAGGCCAGGTTGAAGTCTAAGATCAATGCTAGTTCTTGCCCGCGCCTATTGTTGACACTTGTTGCCCTCATTGTGACCACCTTGATCAGGCGTAGTTGCCATCACCTTACACAATCCGAGGAACAAATTCTTCTTCAATACATAATTGATCTAGATTCGCGAGGATTCCCCCCCCGGATCAATGCTGTTCGAGAAATGGCGGATCGGCTCCTTGCGATACGCGACGCAGCAAGTGTTGGCAACCTGTGGGCGCATCGCTTTATACAACGGTAACCCAGCTTAAAAACGCGTTATTCGCGTCAAATCGATTACCAAAGAGCCCAATGCGAAGACCCAGAGGCAATAAACGCGTGGTTTCGGCTTGTACGGAATACAATCGCGAAATATAGCATCCAAGAGGGGGATATCTATAACCTCGACGAGACTGGGTATCTGATCGGGATAATTGGCGTTATAAAGGTAGTAACAAGCTCAGAAAGGCGTGCTAGGCCTCGAAAAAAGCAGCCTGGTAATCGGGAATGGGTTACAGTCATTCAAGGCGTATATGCGGATGGTTGGGTAGTGCCGCCGTATATTGTCGTCAAGGGAAAATATCACCTTCTTCCTTGGTACCAAGATGGCCGAATGCCCCAAACTTGGCGCGTCCATCCAAGCGAAAACGGATGGACTACGAATGAGATTGGTCTAGATTGGCTAAAACACTTCAATCACTTCACTCAACCTCGGACTAAGGGTATGTATCGGCTCCTCATCCTCGACGGCCACGAAAGCCACCACTCGACTGATTTTGAACAATATTGCAAAGGCAATTCAATTATTACCCTTTGCATGCCTCCTCACTCCTCTCATTTCATCCAGCCTCTTGATATTATCTGTTTTAGCCCGCTAAAGGCGTTTTATGGCAAGGAAATTGAACGGATGATGCGGGCCTCGATAACCCATATCCAGAAAGAAGACTTCTTTGATGCATTTTTCCCTGCGTTCAAGGCATCTATGACTGAAGTCAATGTTCGAGGAGGGTTCAGAGGAGCTGGACTTGTTCCGCTAGATCCAGAATCTGTTATTTCTCGACTTGATCCAAAGCCTAGCACCCCATCTCCTGTCAACTCACGTCCCGGAACAGCCACGTCTTGGATTCCAAAAACCCCCTCGAACACCTACAAAGCCACTCAGAGCTCAACGGTCCTCAAAAGAAAGATTACAGCGCATCAAGGAAGCTCACCGACACATATTTTCGATATAGTTGATCTTCAATCGAAGAGCATCTCCCTCTTATCACATCAAGTGGTCTTACTAAAGGCTGAGCTTCAGGACATTCGTGTAGAGAATGAGCGGCTAAGTAAGCGAGGGAGGGTAAAAAGGACACGTTTACAGAATGGAGGATCACTTAGTATACAGGAAGCAGAGGATTTAATCACTGCAAAGGAGGTTGATCAACAGTTATAGAGTAATATACGTCAAAGTAGGGTTCGTACAAAGGAGAGTGAACCACGCGTAAGGCGTTGTGGCGACTGTGGGAAGACTGGTCATAATGCACGAACTTGTCAGGTAGTTTGGGAGACATCTGATGAAGGGGATTCTAATTAGTTTCAATTGATTTAATGCGTTGTGGGCAGATGAACTTAGATGATGTTGTCGAGGTTGGGGGAAAGTGTCCAGCTCGGTGAAATGTCCAGCTCGGTGATAAAATACGTTATAAAGTATCACGACCACACAGCACATTCTTCATTTCTTTCTCTTCTCTCTTTAATCTAGAATCTTCGTCCATAGTGCCTAATGAGATGAGTTCCGCCGTCTCCAAGCCTGGCCGTGACACTATTCTAGACTCACCATCATCGCTTGCCAGCGATTAATAAATAGGTCATCGCATGCCAGCGATTAAGGAAATAGTGCGCCCCCGTCGCTTGCCAGCGACTCAGGAAATAGGAATGCCGCTTGCCAGCGACATAACGAAATAGGCCACCAACACACTCATCACGATTTCGAGGAACGGATTACTGTAGGTGGTCAAGTGGTTTGAAGGCTACCGTTGGAGCTACCACCCATCACCCAGTCCTTGCCTATGCGCATTGTACTGAACCTCAAGGGGCCGACCGTAAGGGACAAGTGGTTTGGAAGATAAGGTGTTCTTCATACGAAGTTTGAAGCTTGTCACACCCTCCCTCGGACCTCGCCTATGCGTGTTGTACCCGCAATTCGAAAACCTTACGCCCGCACGCAGCTAGTCAAACCCAAAATTTCTCTCTTCTTTTTCATTCTTTTCTTTTACACTCTTTTCTCTCCCTTACTCTTCACATTCCGCTCGACCCTCTCTTGTCACAACTATCGCCAACCATGGACGAAACCAGATTTCAGCAGCTCATTCAGCAAGCCCTCGCGGCTCAAGAGCAACGCTTCTCAGTCACAATTACTGAACTACAGTCTGGACTTGCAGCTATCAAGACCTCATCACCTTCTCTGAACCTACCGAAGCCGAGACTCCCCAATCCTGACAAGTTCGACGGTACTCTCTCTACTTGGGAAGTCTGGTATCCCGAAATGAAAGCAAAGCTTCGAATCACTCAACAAGCATTGGATGAAGAGGAGGCACAATTCTGGTACATCTACAGCCGACTGGAAAAGAAAGTCCAGGCTTTAGTTGCTCCGCAGATTGCCTACGCAGAAAGGGAGCAAAGCTATGAGACCCAGGCTCTCTTCGACCAACTTGCGCGTCTCTGTGATAACCCCAACACTAAGAGGGATGCAGAGGACAAGGCTCTACTCTCTCTCCCAGTTCAACGACCAAGGCATTAATGCTTACCTTGCGATCTTCGAAAGATTAATATATAAGGTTGAAGCCAACAACGGGACCGACGACGCCAAAATCGCTCTACTACACTGTCAGCTGAATGACAAGATGAAGCGGCGTCTCAAGACCCAGATTACTGTGCCTACAACCTACCCCCAGTTTGTCAAGTTACTCCAACAACTGGACGATGGAGCTCTTAATCGACAAGCCAAGGTTGACAAGGCAGGAGGAGACCCAATGGTCATTGGTGCCATGCACAGGCAGGAATACTCTGGCTCGGATGGCTCGGATACTGGAAAGTACAGGAAGGTATAAAAAGAACACAGCCACTGCGTTTCCTGCTGCGTTTGTGGAAGGGGGTAGTGTGACGGATGGTCTACGCATTAGCTCATTGGCATGTTGTCCTTGCCACCGCCACAGACCCACTGTCATCCGAGGGATAAAAACCCTACCATGGTCATGGTACTTCTTCTTCTTCTTCCTTTCTTCTTTATCTTAGAATCTTAAGTCCTAGCAATACAATGGTTTGGCCTCACCAGCTTACTTGCGTGCGGTTCGTGACAAGCATCAGCCAGTAGGCCGCCTTTTGCTAGCTCGATGCGCTTCTTTTCAACCCGTGGGTCACGCGGGTTGGTAGACCAAAACTTTGCCAGAGCAAATTGATTCCAGACTTTTGTCACCCCACTGTAGGTCACGGTACTTATACAAATACTGACAGTCGATAAATAGCAGCGTCCGAGCCTTCCTCCGCCCCTCTGATCTAGTAAGGAAAAAAAATCATTGACTGCAAGGGCTATTGAATCCTAGTTTCAACTAATAATTAATTACCTGAGCCCTAAGAGCAGACGATCCAGGGTGTTTGGTTTCCGTGCGGCCCCTGCAAATAACCCTTGTAGCAGTAGCCCTCCTCGGAACACTGATTACCCTAAATATTGTGCGTGCAATAGTTAGCAAAATCAATTGAAACTTGAGAAGAAGAACCTCTTTGATCTCGAGGGCATAGATAGGTTGGATATGAACTACTTACCTCCTCCTGGCTGCAGTGGTAAGCAACGCCGTTGATGAAGCACCTATTTGTAACCACGGAACAAATCTAAGGCAGGTAAGAATGAAAAGCGTGGTTAGTTTTCGAGCCGCAACCTCTCCATGTTCTGGGACGGCAAGCTGGAGCAGTATGTATGTCTTTGCCGGGGCACTCACACCTTCCTCCCTGGCGATGGTCTGGCTGGCCAGGAAGGCAATAACAGAAAGGATGATTGTGGTAGCAGTACGCGTCATCTTTTCTTGGAGATTCTGATTCTTTCTCAACGATGACGTTCGAATGAGCTGATTGGTGGAGGGTCTCGTTTAATTCTTTCTCGAAGTAATTCCTAGATGAAATGGATCGTGCGAGGATGATTTAGCAAGAAATGAAAAATATTTTCTTGGACATACGCTAGATTCTGTTTTAGACTTATACCTTATACCAGCTCTCTGATCTCCCCTCTTTCGTTCTTCGGTATCTATGTACCTACCCCATAGGGTATGTACAACTTGTAGATCGGCCGTGAGAGTAATTCCATGTGATGTTCTCGCGCCATCTTCATGCCTCGAGTGGCGTTGTCTGATCCCTCTAGAGAGCCTGATGGGGGACAAGGTCTACATAATACACAGATAACGAAAGCGGCGTCAAACCTAGCTTGAAAGTCAGTCGACAAACGACGTGTGATAACGGGAGCGCACCGACAACTGTGCCGTAGACCGCTACTTTGTACATCGTATTACGTGCCCGAACCAAATTACAACACCATAAACGAGGACTATGCCATAGACTGTGACTGTTTCGTACGAATTAAAAGTTTGGATTAGCGCCTTGTTGGTTTCAAATTAGAAGCAGATGGCCCACCATTATGACGATTTGTTCGGGCCTACATGTACGCCGGCAACGAGCTTCCGGACCAGGCTGTACAATGTCCTTTTGTACGGAAAAGTCGGGCAGCTGAAGATAGAGATTACTAGACGTCAGCATCGTTGGTTTCAAAGATCTTCACCTTAGCTTGGTTGGTCCGAAAGTAGAAGGGTTGGTCCGAAAGTAGAAGGACCTAAAGGTTATGCTTATGATCGCCCTTATGACGACTTGTTTTGGCCACGCCGCCAACTGCTTCTGGATCGGGCTGTCTAATGCCGTTTTGTACGCAAGGGTCGGGCAGCTGGAAATATGAGTTACATGAGAGTCTCCTGAACCCATCTCAGCACCGCACCTGTTGGCCCGAAAAACAGAGCTGTGCCGTGCTTCGAATCCCTCCATGTACCCTAATGAAATCACCTGATATACCAACATTTGCAGCGCCGCCTTGCAGTTCCTACAATGCACGCGGTCCGAGCTTACAGATTATGCTATCCTGCCAGTCCTTGACCCTGTTTAGATGCGTCTTCAAGGAATAGTTTGACGAGTTTCTCACCGAAAGCCTGCGACGTGACGGTAAGGGGAGTGGCGGAGTGCTGAGTTGTAAAAAACCAACAAGAAAATGCCATGTTATTGGTGATCCGGAATCACAACCCCTTTCCAAATGTTCTACGATTGTATGGTCCTCTCTCCCTCGCTCTCTCTGTCTCTAAAATGCTGATGGTCTCTGAACGCGGTCTCAAGACACCTCAGGAGATGATCCAGCTTAGGAGAGAATTATAAATACCCGAGTTAAATCCCCAACATGAAGCAACTCCAACAAAAGCATTCAGTAGCGAACTGGCAAACCTTCACAAGCCCCCTTCAAGTTATACCTATCTCTTCATCTTATTATCCCGCCAAGACTTGCACAACCTGCCCGAACAGGCCATCATGCCTGATGTCATTGGATTCGTGTCCGGTGTGCTCGGTATTTGGTCCTTCGTCCAAGGCCTCTTCCCCAGCAAGCCAGATATTGTATTTGCGGCGGTCCGTGTTTGCGTTGGACTGGGCGGGACCCCGGGGTTCGATGGACCCTTGAACAGCCCCGAAGGCGTCCTGAAGAGCGTACGAATATACAATAATAACGAACAATTCCTTGCTGCCGGCCCGAACGATATCAGTATTCGCAGTGGGATTTTGTCGATATCATAATGGACCAGGGAGTCAGCCAGCAAGCCCCTTATGTCCAGATTCGAAATGGCGACGGCGAGAGAACTTGCATCGCATATGTGACCGTTACTTTCAACGATGGCCAGAATCGCGGCTGGGATGGTACGTGGGCTGAGCAGATGCCCGAGCCAGTGCAGTGGTACTACAGCGGGGTCATCGTAAGTCATAACCACCTCATTTGAAGCAGTAAGGAGAGGTCCTAACGTGCCCGGTGGTGCAGCTCGATGGATCCACAGCGTAAGCAAGCTTATCAAATGACTACTTTACCGGAGAGCTTTCTACTAATCATATTTTTTTTCATCTTTTGTAGACCTGGGAAGTGCCTGTGGATGAACGAGGATGTCGGGACTCTTATGATTTACATGCCCGCCTTTGCCCCAGGTCCTGATAAATCAGTGAACCCCGACCTGAACCATTACTTCGGCACGGCGGGCTTCCGGGCCTACAAGTTTAACGATCGAGTGGGAGAGCTCGCACTCGCCCCGGGATGGCCCTCACGCAAGGAGAAGCGAGGAGCCGTAGCAGCAGCAGCGGCCCAACCGCAGCGCAAGAAGAAGCGAGCCCCCGATTCCCGGCTCGTCATCACCGACCAGCCCGGTCACAGTGCTGCGGAGCTCTGCGGGAGCCACAGCTCCCACGGCCCGTCGCTTGTGTCTCTGGTCGAGGGCCTGTTCTGCAACATGAAGACGCGCGAGGTTCTGCCCATCTGTGCGGGTGAGCTGACGGAGGGCTGCTTTGAAGTTCCAGACACCAAGGCTGTCCATGGTCAGAGTGCCAATGCATCGGCATCTGCGCAAGCAGCAGGAAACTCGGGCATACTGGATTGGACGATTAAGGCCAGGCGTTGAGAGGTAATTGGCCAAACGAGCTACAGTGTATATATCGCGGTTGGTTTCGTTGGTGACTCGGTTGGCTTCATGTTTGTTGGCGGGTTGGGGGCTGAACTCAGTTGGTTCGTTGGTGGGTGACAAGCTCCTCGGAAGATTGTTACGTCTTCTCTCTTCTCTAAATATTGTCAATCAATTTATTATGGCTATGTGACGGTCGATTTTGTGTAAACCACGCCATGATTCATCCTTTCGCTGTCTTGCATTCTCTCTTGAAGCCCGGTGGTTCCGTTTTTTTTTTTTTTTTTTTTTTCATGTTGTGTTGTGTTGCACGAGTCTTGAAGGGCTCCTTTCGAGTCCTTTCCTTCTGCACTGGTGCTGGACGTCTGTGATTCTGCGCGCATATAAAGCTTTGGGACCGGCCTGAAGACTAGGTACCTATGTACCTTAGGCTGAAGTTACTTCGCAGGATACAGCAGGACCCCAACTACTATGCTACAATGCCACTGAGCCATGGACGGAAAGTTTGTGATGGACTGGTGTCGGGCTTGTCTGACAATCCTACCCACTGACGTCGACGTCAGGCATGTTGAGCGGCGTAGTAGAGATGCATCCAATACCGGAGCTGTATTAGGCTTGAATTCGGTGTGTTGGTGGCTGTACACTCCTGAGGCTGATGGCAAATTGTTTTGTTGGTCTGTGCCATGTTTCATTCGGTCTAATTTTGGGCAAGATCGCCGGCGACCAACAGCCAACAACAACTCACAGCACCAGTCAAAGAATGGTTTAAAGGCAGAATGTGCCGGCATGCTCGCTCTCCCGCGTGTGCACCCGCAGAAAATGTCCCTTCTATCGCATTCGAACCACCATGGCGCTCCTTACAACTTCATTGCTCCTATCACTGGCTTTGGCCGACCATCACCAAGGCCTTCTCCCTAGAAATATCTCCTTCCCCATCAACATTACGTCCGATGTTAAATTCGACGACTTTATCGCATCTGCGAACGCCTCCACTGTCCGTGACATCGTGGCGCCCAACATCCATACAAACGAGTACCCTTCCACAGGCCAGGATGTCGAGTGGAAAGCCTGGCTCGAAATCGACGAGTTATCGGCCAGAGGCGGGGCCATGCGCGCAGGTTTCCATCCGGGCGAGGAATACATCTCGGACAACGGCACTGTCCAGTCAGATGACAGCTGGCTAGCATGCATGAGGCTGACCCGATTCCGCAACCCCGGCCTCCCGGTGGACGAAGTCATCCAGACCAACTGTTCCAACGTGTTTCCAGACGAATGTCTCCAATTCTTGAATCAGATTTCTCAGGATGGTAGATTGTGTCACAATTCCACTGAGATTGAGGATCGACCACTATGGGAGAATAGTCCCTGCAGTGGTGCCCTCAACGGCGAGTATTTTACACGACTGGTCCTCGAACCCAGCAAGTTCGTCCACGTCGATCAAGTGTACGACCTCTTGACTGCGACTGGTACCCTCCAGGAAGATGGCGGCCCGGACCAGAGGTACGATGCCTTGGTCAACAGCGTGTATATGCTCGCGGTGGGATTTGCACGCGCAATCGAGAAGGCGAACCGCACGTCGGATCCCAGAATCGATCCGGATGCCGAGACGGTCCCTAGCCAGTTCATTTGCATGCGTGCCGACCACTTTTCCAACGGCAGCAGGACACTAAACGATATTGCGAATGTAGGTATCGGGATGAGTGCGCCAGTTGGCTGGACAATGGTTTTGGCTGCCTGTATTGTGGCCATGATGACTGCTGGTATTCTCTGATTTTCCTGATGGTCTTAGTGAGACTGAAATGTTCACTACGGGCCTGATCTCTTCTTCATTGTCAAGTTTATGGAATTGGGTAGGCACTTGGGTTCACGATAATTGGATCTTTTTGCTTCTCATGGAAGAGCAAGAAGATAGCTGTCAGTTCAAGTCCAGTTTGACTTTTTTCCGAGGGTGGCTACAGTAGATAAATGTATTTATTACTCGTAACCTATGTCGAAACTGCTTTACCAGGTCCCTCACGTTCTATTCCTTCTCTGCTTCCAGTTCACATACGGGGCAGCTGTTCGGATAGCTTCGCTAATTCTTGTCGAACTTCCACCATCAATTGGCTGAACGGTGACATCAACAATACTTCCCATCTGACAACCACCCCTGAGCAGCTTTCTTTCATGAGAGTTCCTCGGGCGGTGCCGGAGGATGGATGCACACGCCTGGACAAGTCGGCGCGTCTGTTGGCCCGAGGAAGTGATGTTCAACCAACCCGGAGACTGTTCTCAGCCTGCTGAGCCGCACAAATGGCAGGCACTCCTCAAATAGAAACTGGCTTCACGTTCATAATACAATAAGACCCTAAGAATCGTTTCTGTTGTGCATTCCTCCTCTTCCATAGTTCCGCCGCCGTGTCCCTCTTTTCTACAACACTTAAATTTGCTCCCATTGCTTTCTTCATCGAAAACCCTCAAGTCGACATGACCGCCAAACTAGAGCCGTGGATTAGCATTCTCCAGGGCTCTTGTACCTTAGCCGTCCTTGTCGCCATGTTTATCGTAGACGGTGTTCTCTCGTTTTTCGTCAGTGTTCACACCAAGGTCATCCGCTCGGCTGGAGGTTTCGGAGCGAAAGAAACTTCTAACTGTCTGTTTTCTGTCTTGTTCTCGATGTCTTTAGTATATTTAGCTTAACTCATATCAGTGGTAAATTGAAAACAGACCAATCGATATACTTCTACTCTATGGCGACGTAACAGTCCAGCGCATGTCTCCTAGAGTGCGAGGAAGATGACTTTCATGAGCTGCGTTGCTGGCCAACGCAGAAGTTAGCATGGATGGATGGATGGATGGAATTTATTTCGCCCGGAGGCACTGAGCCTAAAGGGCCTATGCACGCTAACTACATTCGGTTCATCCAAATCCGC
>MU858435.1:0-10813 GCA_033297075.1 Rhypophila decipiens | reverse complement strand
CGACTTCAGAACACAAGATATAGGTCTGAGGACAAGAACAACAATGATCTTTTTACCCTAATAATACAATTGATTGCTTGCCTTGACTTTAACAGGGGGATGATAGACTTGTCCGTTGCGGTTATCGTTGCCCAGTGCTGAGGTGGGAGTTCCGGTTGTTCCCAATCATCGGGAATCGTAAGTTGGGTTGACGATTTTTTGTGCTCGGTTCGGAGATGGACTTTCAGGTGAAACCAGTTATTGAAATACCGAATCTCGTTGGGGCAGTCGTTATGAGCGGCTTGCCGATTCTCGTCCTGACCTCTTGGTGGCCGTTGTCTTAACGGCGGCGGAGACCGGGGATGGCGCTTCCTTTTCCGCTCGTATGACCCCAACACCACAGTATCTCCTTCATCATCATTCTCCTCCTCCCGCCGTCTTCTGGCGAGGTAATGTGGGCATAAGCCATGGCCCGTCCCTTCGAAGTGACTGTGAAGGGCTAGCTGGGAAACACAAACTTGTTGACAAACCCAGCAGAGAAGCCCGTCCGTACGTTGAGCCGCGAATCCAGCGAATCCAACATGCACACCCTCCCGATCGTTCACAGCACCAGAGACCAAACCACTATCTGTCACCACCAACCAATCCGGTATCAAGCTTTCTGTTGCATCCCCCCGTTTCTTCCCCCAGACGCCACACCTAACATGGCGATTAGGCACACCCTGAAAATACTGCTTCCTGGGCATCCCCTCCTCGGGGGAGGCGCAGTAATAATACTCCCCGAGCCTAAGTGGTTCTTTGCACTGGTCACATAGCCGGTGGACCTTTTGTTCCTTGTGCTGCTGGACCGACTCCGGACTTTTGAATTTCCTGAATGGACACAGGCCACACGCCGTTGGTAAGGGTGCCAGTCGATCTCGATGCTGGGGGATCTGTCCCTGTGTCTGTAGTAATCGTCGGAGTTGTGGTCGGAATCATGGTCGTTGCGGTTATGATCCGAGGACATTGTATAGCCTTGCTGTCTTGTATTACCAGAAGGTTAAGAGGATAGATAGTTAGAACCAGCGAATTGTAATAAAAAAGCTGCGGGCCGGTAGCAGTACATCAGGTCACTCTTGATCATATCGATGAGGTCGAATTTGAGTTGGCGATGTTGTGAACAAAAGCAAAGGAGCGGGGTTACGCTTTGCTCAAAAGGGTTAGACGAGTCTTCACAGTAGCTCTGGACCGTGATTGGCTGGACTCCAGTTAAAGTGGGGTTCAGCCCGACGTGCATTATCTCATGCACTTCCAGCTCTCGGTCCGGCTAGGATATGCACGTCTCTCCAATTGCACAGTTTGTCGCACTTGCTTTTGCACAATCCTTTCCTCCCCGTTCGAATAGTTGGGTGGTGGGGACCGGCCAGAGAGCCATGTTATTCGTCATTAACAAATGTGCATTTTATACTTTGTCAGCAAAAGCCACCATCTGTCAGAATATCGCACTTGGTTGTTGAATTGATTCTGATTGAATTCCTTGTGCTCCTTCTCCTCTCTGGCTTCGCTAGAGAGGTTCTCTTATAACTATACATGGTGCAGTACTGATACCATCCATGACTAAGCCAATGACAAAGATTATTATCAAGCTTTCCAATTGATGACAAATTGATGACCAATCCCTCACAAACAGGAACATGTATTCTTCCGAGGGAGACCGAATATTCTGACACCATCCTGCACTACTAGGGGAAATTTTACAACCCCAGAACAAGATGGTGGGACGTGCAGTTCATGGTGGCGTCGGGAAGGGTAGGGTATGGAGGGGGGCTTAATCGTCCGGGCACTCCAAATCAGCGCCAACTAACACGCTGCTTCTTTCCTTGCCTGCGGTAGTTTCGAGCATATTCTATCGTCCATTGTCACCCTAGCCTCGGCCCCTTCGAAAGAGGATTCATACCTGTACGTACACATCAAAGGCTAACATGACAATTGCTGGCAGTTGACTTATAAAGACCCGCCTTTCCCCTGCAAACAAGTAACGCCCTCAGGAAGGTTACGTCCACGAATGGCTAGCATTTAACTGTATTCAATTACAAAGGAACGTCCTCCAACCCGCACACCGTCGCGACCCAGTATTCTGCAACACAATCATATTAGCATACATGTCTAGACTGTAGGCAGGATACTGCTACTTACCAAGTGAAAAAGCAGCCAAGCTCTCGGCGTTCTCGAACGTCTCAATCTTGTCGCCGGCGTTGCCCGACTTGAGAGTCCGCGCGTTGCCAGGCGTGCTGATCTGGTGCCAGTCATCCGTTCCTTGGTAGTCGTAGGACGGGAAATGCAGGCCGGCTTCCTGATTTCGCGCCGGATATCCGGCTGCCCGACCAAAGCTGTCCAGGTGGGAGATTTCGTGCAGCAGGGTGTGGGCTAGATCAAAGAGTTATTACCAGTCTGTGACAGCTGACTCGGAGTTGGGGCGCAGTCTCACCTCCAGTCTCGAATTCGTTAAACTTTTTGCTCTCCTTGAACTGGCAGTAGGCGTCAATCTCCTCTTGGGTTTCGGGCAGCCTGCGCGTAGTGCGGGACTCGGTGAAGAAACCAGGACAGACGATGACCTTCCTCACGCCGGCAATTTCACCTCCACCCACAAAGTCCTCGGGGAACGGTTGGGTAAACGCCAAGTCGCCCGATCTGTGTCTCTGGGAATTAGTCTCGGTACATTGGGAATTGCCAACTCACACCTGGGGGATTACTTACGCGCATCCGGCTGCACCCTCCCCAGCGCATTGGATGTTGTATGAAACGGCCAGTGACATGGCCGGATTAGAAGCGTCGTGGAGGGCCCGAAAGGCGGCAGCGACCATGTCGCGGTCTTCGTTGCGAAAGTAGTGGGCGTATCTGCAGGGTAAACCGCCATGGTGTTAGTGAATGGAAGAGTGGATGGGTATCAGGCAAGGAGGATGGCGCCTTACGCTAGCTTATTGGGGTCAAAGTTGTTGACGCCGTCGACGAAGAACTCCTGAAGCGGCTTATCGGTTATCCGGAACATATCCCCCAGGGCGGCTTGCAGAGCCGCTTGCTGTTCTGGAGAGCAGTCAAGGTACTCTCGAGGTCCTCGACGTTGGAGGCTCTCGTAATCTTTCGCTCCGGCTGGCGCTGCACGAGCAACTGCCACCAGGCTGAGGGCAACAGACAGAGACTGCGGGATCTTCATGGCTACAGCTTGAGGTCTCGGTGGCAGCAGATGGATCAGGCTAGGTATGGGATAGAGTCGAAGAGCTGGATGGGATGAGGGATAAAGTCTACACAACGACGATGCTGTTGCATCTTATATACTCGAAATCCAGACCATAAGCACCCGGTGCAGATTATAGGGTTGGATACATCTTCGAGCTTCATGATGGTATAACCCTCTCTGGAGGATTTGTGTAACACCTATCTAAGCCACTTGTTGGGCCGTGTTTACACTAGCTACTGGAGATCAAATCAAGGAAACTTTGCGGCGTGTCGACGGCGGGGCAGGCGGCCGTTCATGGATGAAGGCGAAATCTCGTAGCCTGCCGGCTAACCGGCTTCTGTCCACTATAGATGCGACTTTGGAACATGATCAGATGACTTTATAGGACCAACAGCCCCCAAGGTGCTACCCGGTCGGCCCGGGACGTCACATATCTCACCTCGGTGACCACGTCCTGATCACGATCGGCAATCACTCTTGCCTATTGCAGATCATATTGAAGGTACTTATGTCTCACCGATGTGTGTAGGACAGCTTGAATGGCTGACATGTTGGGCCAGGCCGGGCGCTCCTACCGCCCTTGAGTAATTACCGACTTGAGGTGCTGCATGATATTGCGCCGTACAAAAACACTGGGAAGGAGCCACGACTAAAAGACCAATCAAATTTTAGTAGCAGCGGACGCGATGGCTGTGCCCCTGGAATCAGGAGCAATTTCTCCAGAGGGCAGAGCCGTCCCATTACGTCATGCAGAGATATAACAATGCGGGGAGGTATGGAATTATCTCTCCTTCTCCGTTACACATCAAGTTGAACTCAGTCCACGCAGCTCCAACAGACACACATTCTTTTCATCGAAATACTCAACCACAGCTCCCGGAAAAGACTTTGGCGCCCAATTATCCAGCAACACCACGCCAGATAGTCCAACCGTTCGTCCTCCAGCCATGGTCTACGGAGTCGACAAGGCCTTCCACGCCGGCGACTGGATCCCAGACCGCGACATAGCAAGCCGCAAAAACAGAACCAAACTCCAGTCCGTCCTCCGCTGGTCCATCGTCTCCGTCCAGCCCAGCGAAATCTCCCTGGCAAAAGCATGCGCCTCCGACCCCAATGCAACAGCCCTATCAATATCCATCAACATCCGCCAGACCTGGTCGTCGTCCACCGACCCCCCACGTCCGCTGACCATCTGCACGGCGCACACGATTCTCGCTGGCTCCGAGTCGCCCTCCATCCGGCTCTACATGACCTCTGTAGACGACAAGTCACGCCATCTGCTCGGCGACCCGCTGGCGGGAATCAACATGAACCACAGGGAACCGCTCACAGACGACTGGAAGACGGTGCTTCCCTTTTTCACCATCCCGCCGTCAGATGGAATCACCGTGACGCGAGACATTTCTTACCGTGACTTGCTTGCCAGGTGGGGAAAGCCTGTCCCGCCCGAGGCTGATAGTTATCCTAAGCCAGGAGAGGAGTTTGAGTTGCGGTTTGCGTCCGACGTGGCCTGCCGCAAGGAGACCTTTACGGACTGGTGGAACTGGGGGGACCTGGAGGGCGATTTGAGACATGTCAAGCTGATAGATATGCCTAATCCCAAGGTGAATACGGCGGGACCCACGGAGCCGCCCGAGGGGAGTTTGCTGCCGTTTGCTAGTTGGGATGACGAGGCGGATGACGAGGGGAATTGGATGGTTAGGTTGCAGGTGCATATGGATACGACGCCAGTTTTGGTGAGGTTTGTGGAATGATGATCTGAGAAGGGAAACTAACTATGGCCTCGTTTTCTTCGGATATGAGTTTAACGGGTAGAATGGTCGGTTAAAACTTATCACGCTGTGGGTCCTAGTACCATACCCTGAGTTGTTGATTGATATACCCTCCGTTATAATGCATAACAAGTTGACTTGCTGCCTCGTCACCGTCCCTTGCAATACTATAATTTAAAAGAAAACCCCCCATGCTCCCCAATCAGGTGGACAAACAGGCTACCCATCCATATCACTACAACTTAATTTCTGAAGTCAGCACGACCCAAAGATCCTAATACTCCAGATATTCCCCCCACTACACTTGTTATTAACATGATTGACGCGATTCCCAACACACCCTGCCTGGTCAAACACGGCAAGACTACAGCCCGTTCCCAAGTTTCCCGGGCGGTATCGTACTCGGTTCATCTTCCACCTGAGCCCGCCGCTGAAGTACTCGTAACAGACGTTCTTGTCCGGGTTGGACCATGTGAATGTCGGGTTCCCGTTGCAGTTGGTCGCTCCGTTGTTCCACGCGTCGAGGAAGGCGCCTGGCACGGGGGCTCTAGCGTCGATGCTGCGAAAACACGAGGGTCAGTAGATGTAGTAGGGAGGTAGTTAGGTAGGTATGGGAAGGTGGTTAAGAATACCTGGCGTTTCTGGCCTCGAGGGCCGCGGCGTCCATGTCGATGTGGACGACTTTTAGGGGAGGAGGGTCTTGGGTGCCGCTGGGGGCGGCTGACACAAGTGTGGTGAGGAGCAAGAGAGTCTTGATGGTGGAGAGAAGCTTCATCTTGGAGGATTCGTTTGGGGTAGATAATGTGGCGAGAAAGCAAGGCTGATAGTTGGAATATGTCTTGGGATCAATTGTTCTGAATCTTTGGGAAGGTAGGAAGGTGGGGAGGTAAGGAGGTTATATATCCTTTTCTTTTCCTGTCGCGCTATCAGAGCAAAAAGAGAGGACTTGCTATTGAATCTCGTCCCCTTAGGTCGCACTAATCACGCGCGTCCACGATCACAATAACTTATCACAATATCAGCGGTTTCACAAGACGCAGTTTCCCGAACTGGGTTGAAGCTTTGACAAAGGTTTGTTCACACAGGAGCTGATGGTGACTAAGAGTGGGTGATAATCATAGGAGAGGGGTCATAAATAAGGCCAGCGGACTGTAGCAGCAAAAGTGTGGATCATCTGAGAAAGATCAACGTCGGATTGGCCAACTTTCTAGACCTGTCAACGTTTACCTCGGCCCAGGAAGTAATATGATGTTGAACATGCAGGTGACCGGCTCATTATCATTGATCTTACTTTCTGTTTGGTATTCAGGTTTCTGAACTGGGTGAGAATAAGCCTGGGCATAAGCACTACTCTGACTTTCAACGACAACATATATATCAGGAGACGAGACTCTACTTCTGTAACCATGGATCACGGCCTTGGCAAAGATTTATAAGCCATCGACAAAGACAATCTAGGCTTAGTGTTCTTCTTGCCAAGACCAAAGGCTGGTCGTTGACAGTAAACTATAATGAATTTTCCGGTGAGTGAAAACTATTGCACAGTCCGGTGTCTACGTAGCGTAATGCCAATCAGCCCGGTTCAACAGAAAAATAGATCTCATTTGATACAATAATCCTTTGCTGTTGCCTCGGCGTTAGTTTTACTCACAGGGTGGTGAACTTGCTCTGCCTCAATCGCAAGATTTGGGTCGTGGGTTTCTCTTTTTTATGATGAAAACTTTATTCTTGGTTTTTGTGGTCGTGATGCAAGACTACGTCACTCTTGTACCACCTCAACTTTGAGTATAAAGTCTATGTTGTTTAATTCGAACGCCAAAAAAACAAAAAAAAAACCAAACTGGGCGGTGAGACATTTGACAAGTTTGTGCCAACGTTGACCCGGGTCTCTCGGTGTCATGTCCCATGAAATGCGAGTATTTTGGCTATAAAACGGCTGGTGTGGTTGCCAGTTGCTATAACCCTAACCCTTTCAAAAGTGGGTGATCGTTTATTACCCTTCATTTATGCTTGCAAAAGACTCCAAGCACCAGACTTGGCTCAGAGTAAGACAGACCGACAACATGAAGTATCAGGTCACGTAAGCTGAACTGACTGTGTGTCTCTTGTGACGGATGAGGCCATCGGGGTTAGCGCCACGTTCCGTCAGCGAGATGCAAAGTGGATCCAACTGTGGATCCTACCTCGGTTATAAAGTGTCACGACCACACAGCACATTCTTCCTTTCTTTCTCTCTCTCTTTAGTCTAGAATCTTCGTCCATAGTGCCTAATGAGATGAGTTCCGCCGTCTCCCAGCTAGGCCGTGACATCTCTCATTATGATTGACTAATGTGGACTCATGGATGAGGACCGCGACCTGTCGTAATTCTGACTCACCTTTCAAGACAATTACATGTATTCGCTGTAGTGGTGGGTGAATGCTACCTCGCTCCCGGGCGGTGAACACAATTCTAAGCACCCATTACCGACTCCTGTAAAGCCAGATCTCCAGCCGCATGGCACGAGTTACGTGTCAGTATAGGCAGCGGCTGTGATACCTGAAAACTGAACTGACCTGGGGCGAAGGATGCCTTGCCGCAATGCCTCGACAACGGCAATGGCATCCACATTTCCTCACGATGGCGCTTGGATGCCTACCCTGAGATATACTTCAACGGGAACTTCCGTAAAACAGTATGAGCTTAAGCGTGTCGTTGCAAAACGTGATATCTGATGGTGTCTATTGCATCTGCCCGGATTGGATGAGGCTCGTGGTGTTGCACGCATCGTATTGAAAAACACGAAAAAAGAAGAGAAATCACTTGAATTTCATCGAATCATCATGCTGATGGTTTTTTTGTTCAAAGAATTATGCCTCGTCGGGACTCTTATGTTGGAAGGGCAGTTTTAAATTGCAATCTGAATCTTAAAATCAGTGGGAAGGAAGTCCATTGTACGTTGTATATAAGTTGACCGACTCACAACAACGACGCCGAGGCGGGAGTTACATGAGATGGACCGCAAACAAATCTCACATCGACTTGCCATTCTTGATGAATCTCACACCATGTCCGCCCTACCGCCTGATCGAGTCTACCAGGGCCTATGGATCGACTACAGCCAGGGTCCGGTCCTCGGTGCCACCATCACGACCACGGGCGCCAAGGCCAACATTGTCATCGCCATCCTATCTCTGCTTGTTGCCTTTAGCGGTGCGCATCTCTGGGATCTGATCGCCTTTGTTGGGTACTGCACTGGTACCTCTGAGAAAGAAAGTCCCGCTTACCACCAACAGCGGCAGTTTCTAGCCAGAAATCTCACCTCACCAGGATCCTTCACCCTGGAGATGATCAAAGTCGGCTGGGCTTGGCGAAAGAGCCGACCTTGGTCATGTCTGGTCATGATGGGCTTGCTTGCTCTCATTTGCAGCGCCGGGTTTATGGCAGCTGGTATCTTTGTCTCTCTGGTCGTCAACAATGTCGGGATTCAGGTTCTGGTGCAGTCTCCCTCTTGTGGTTTCCTTTCTTGGCTAAACGAGTCTACGCCCCTACAGAGAGAGTACCAGCAGCGGCTACTAAGCCAAGCATCAATTTACTCTGAGGCCTGTTACAACACGACCGACCGTCTATCCCAGTGTAACATTTATAACCAGCCCAACATTCCCATCCAGGCCGCCACGGATGTGGAATGCCCATTTGCAGACCTGTGCAAGACGCCCTCAGCACTGAGGCTCGATACCGGACTCCTGGTCTCAGATACCACATTTGGAATTAATGCACCGTCATCGTCTCGAGTGCAGATGCAGCGTGCTGTCACCTGTGCGCCGATCAACGAGTCATCATTCTTTGCATCGAGGCCGTTTCCAGCTAACATCTTACACAAGTACGAAAACAGAGAACCATTCAAGGATGAGTATGTCCTGGAATGGTTCATGGGTCTAATCACAGCCGAAGATCGCCCTTTGAACTCGACATTTTGGATGTCCAACTACACCTCCAGGTTTTCCGTAGGATATGACCTGACGTAAGTTTTGCACGTAACACTGGCCCCAGCACGAAGCTGGCTAACATTAAAGCTGCTTCAGACCTAGGGTTTGTTACGCCCTAGTCACCTCAACCGACTCACCGAAATGGCACAACTCAACATTCACACCTATCTCAAGCCTATTCTCCAACAGCACGATACCGGAATCAGCAGACATCCACATCCTTGCCGTCCAGAATGACGGTGTTCGATTTTGGGCACCTAGCGACGATCCCCTTTTTGCCTCCCACAAAAAGACCTACATCTTCTTCGACGACAATTCCAACCTGACCATGTACTGTGGTGATCGTCCGGCATCTTTCCTAGGGTGCCTAGAACAGTTCAAATTCTGCTTTTCTGCCGCAAAGTCTTCGCAATCCCAAGATTCGTGGTGCACTTCTCTTGCAGGACTGGACCAAGCCTACGACCAAGCGCTTCAATATTCGCAAGGGCCGGACTCGGTAGTCTCCGCCGAGCAGAAGGCCACATTACACAACCTGTTCATGCTAACACCATCGTGGTACTGGCTCACAAGGACACCCATGCAAGTCACCAAGAGCTCTACCTCATTCCAGCTAGGGGTCCCGGATAACCAATGGCAGGTCGAGATGTATGCCTGGATGGATTATCTCCTCTCGATAAGCCAGTCCAGTATCACGCACCTTGCCGCTGGGCCAGGGATTTTGGAAGCCAAGTTTGATGAACTGCTTGCGAATGTCACGTCACAAGAAGATAAGATTCTCTGCCACAGCCAGAAAATGGGCGCCCCAGATGGGTACAGTAACATCAACTTTCTGGGCTTTATCATCGTTGTGGCTGCTTCGGCGATTATCATGCTGTTGAATATGAGTTTGGTGCCCTTGCTCAAGTATGCTCATCAGGTGAGCAGAGGACGACTCTTCCCGCGGGTGAAGCTCTGGGCCGAGGATGGGATGTTGCAAGCCCACAGAAAGGCATATGAAGGGATGGGGTATGATAACTGGACCGTTGAAAAGTTAGGAGGCGAGCAGGCTGAGACGGAGGGGTGGATTCCGATGAAGAGTGTGCCGGTATATGAAGGCGCTGGAAGACAAGGGGCCATGTTGCCCTCTTTGGCGGGTGGCTTGAGAACTGCAGACGCGGATGCTTGACGTGATATGGTGACGGGGGGGTTCATCTTTGCTTGAGTTTTAGTCACAGTCAACTTGGCTCAAGTTGTCTATTGTTGGGACAGAGCGGCTGGATATCTCCACCTGAAACATTTCTTGTTAATGATTCATATTACCCCTAACTTAACCAAAAATTGCTGAGCATGATGATGACAATACATGGTTACACAGCGGTATTACTTGGTGATACGCGATTGGCGCTCGTGGGCCATTTAATGTCGGTCAAATTCTCAAATCCTCACTTACGGTACGGTACGCCACGATACAAGCCGGGCCGGTAAGGTACAGTACCCGACATGTCATCAGTACTCACCGTTGATATCAGCTCATTACGCCCGGCATAAGTGACAACACGAAGCTACGCGTCATTAGAGTTGTGTCTTTTAATCAACACTTGATTATCAAGTGGGCTTTATTTCAATGCCAATTCCCCAAACCGCTGTCACTTTGGTTTGACCCATGATCTCTTACTTGATGACTGGCTGTTTCAAATAACCGATCAGGTATCAAACAAGACCTGATGATCATAAAGCATGACCATTCTATCCACCATCACAGGGCGAGTGCCAACAACATGGGGGGCCCATAGGGACACGGGCACCCGTGTCTCTAAAATTTCACGGGTACCCGTGCGCATTATGTAAGCCCGCTATCCCACCCCACCCCACACCACTGCAGTCGCCCATCGCCACCA
>MU858434.1:0-10940 GCA_033297075.1 Rhypophila decipiens | reverse complement strand
GATAATGGCGGATTTGGATGAACCGAATGTAGTTAGCGTGCATAGGCCCTTTAGGCTCAGTGCCTCCGGGCGAAATAAATTCCATCCATCCATCGGGTATAACCTCACAAGATGAGAAGCTCGTGTCAGGTTTACACAGCAAGACGGCCGTTGGAAGCGCGGGATCCTCATTACGAACACACGTGCTGTGACAACCAGGGGTGACTTCTTTGTCATTTCTTTGAGATTTCTCTCCAGCTACATGTTGTTGATGATTTGGAGGTCGTGATCGTAATCGTGTTCCCAGAATCGTTGTGACAAATGATATCCTGAGACATCGACCCTTGTGCAGTGGCTGAACTCATACATTTTCTACAATCACCCCCTCTCCACACGGTTACCGACAGGTCGTCAGGGTTGTCTAAGACACCAAGCTGTCAGTTATTGGTCGCCGGGACTCCCTTGCATCATCCAAACGGCTCCCTCCCCTGACACGACAACATCTCACATGCATGATAGCAAACAACCGGTTCTTTGACTTTTCTCTATATGCTCATATATAAACTGTCCCTCAAGCACCGACAAGTCTTCTCAAACTCTCCCAAGACTAAGTCCGTATATGGCGTGTAGGACAATGAGTGCCCCAAGTCCAATCAGCAACCAGGTCCCGTCCGAGGACGAGACCGCAGCCCGAGTCTCGAGCAGAGCCATAGTCCCCGGTGCTTCGTTCAACCAGCAAGAGTTCCGGCGTGATAGTGGAGACCCTGAAAAAGATCCTGCAAGACATCTTGACGAAGTGATGTCCGATCTGGCAACGCTGACTGGCATAAACCATGTCAGGGACTTTTTCGACACCGTCATCAAAAACCATGTCGAGCAAGATCGTGGGAATCCGAGACGCGATGAAAAGCTGGAAAATCCCCATCTGATACCTTCCAGGAAACCCGGGAACCGGTATGTCAGCCCTCGGTCCAGTCTGTCTGTTCTGAGCGATCCATTAACGTACGATATCCAGGCAAGACAACTGTTGCGAGGCTCTACGCAAAGCTCATCACTCGCTTGGGTCTTTTAGGAGACTCTTCCAGGGTGCAAACGATCGAAATACACGGCCAAGACCTGGAAACCGCAGAAGAAAAGTTGTTGGAGCTCAATTGCCAATCTCCTCATTCCGGTCGCATTTTGATCATTGAAGGAGTGGCCCATTTTGCCTCGACTTACTCGACCATTGTCTTGGGGTATTCCCGTGGCGGTGATATCATCAACACGATAGTTTCCGAAATGGACCGACTTGGAGAGGGCCTAGTTGTCATCCTTGCCGGCCGGAAAAGGGAACTGGACGCTCTTTTTACTGCTAATCCACGTTTCCGCAGCCGTTTCTCCAACACTTTGAGCTTCGAGGACTTTGACGACCAACAGCTACATTCCACTCTGCTGAATCTACTCCATGATGGTTTTGGCGGGCAGTGCCAGGTTCAAGGCGGCCAGGATGGCCCCTACATCCAGGCGTTGGTGCGGCGGCTTGCACGGGGTCGAGGAACAGAAGGGTTCAGAAACGCGAGGGAAATTCAAAAGGCCGTGTCGAGAATCTGCGCTCGACGGGAAAGCCGTCTCCGGAACGTGGAGCATCCCACAGCGGAGGGGCTGTTGTTCGTTTCGGAGGACCTGCTGGGGCCGAGTCCATCAGAGCTCAGGAATAAGAGCATGTTTTGGGCCGAGCTTCAAGCGCTCGCGGGGCTTCAGCGGGTCAAAGAAGCAGTTGAACGAGGGCTGAACATGGCAGAGGAGAACTACCAGCGAGAGTTGCGTGGAAGGCCTCCGCTGCGACTTTGTCTGAACAGATTCTTTGTTGGGCCGCCCGGGACCGGCAAGAAGACCGTTGCCAGGTTATATGGAAGGATCTTGGCTGACATGGGTCTCTTGAGGGATGGAGAACGTGAGTAAAGTGCCCTCTCAAACCTTCTTGTTTGGAAGAAGAGTTAACCTTGTCAGCAGTCGTCGTCAAAAGCCACATGGTTCCTAGGACGGGATCTAGGAGAATCCGAGACCAAGACGCAAACCATCCTGGATGCGACAGTTGGAAAGGTGCTGCTCATCCATAAGGCACATATGCTTGGTTCCGACGAAGAGACGGACCGCGACCACAGCAAGGCAATCCTCGAGACAATCGTATCCGAGTCGCAGCGACGCCCTGACGGTAGTAGATGCATTATTCTTGAAGGATACGAGGAACAGATGCAATCACTATTCTCCAACAGCAACCCGGGCTTGACAGAAACGTTGGTGGCCGACCAAGCATTCCGCTTCGAGGACTACACCATTGACGAACTTGGTCAAATCCTGATGTCGAACCTCAACAAGGATGGTCTGAAAGGTGCATGTGGCAAAGACTCGCTGGACGCGGCGATGGCGGTCCTAGCAGAAGCAAAGCATGCCAACAAGGACTTTGGCAACGCAAGAGAAGTCGAGGATCTTGTTCAGCAGGCAAATCTAAGATACTTTGAGAGACAGTGTAGAGGCATCAGATCAAACCAAGGACAGTATGGTGAGGGATTTATCCCAGCAGACTTTGATCCACGACTTGGTCTAGACAACGAAGCCATGGATTGCAAAAGCCTCCTGGGAGGAAAGGTCTCGGACGCCGTTCTCTACCAACTGGAGAGGTATATACCTAGGTCACTAACGGAGACACCACGGTCCTGTCATCGTGGCCTGTTTAGCTTGGTTCCATGTCCCAGTACTTATATATTCAAGAGCTCATCAGGTTGGTCTTGCTGCTGACAATGGCTCGTACCATACCTGCTAACACTTTTCTTATCTAGTTACCGAAACGTTAATCGTGGCACGAGAATTGGGAATTTTGTTCCATCACGTCGGGTTACTATCTAATAAGGAAGTGGTCGAGTGCCAGGCTTCAGATTTAATTGGAGAGAATCTCGATGGAACAACCCCTACACGCCGTCAGCAGCTCGAAATGGGACTGGGAAAGGTGCTCGTCGTTAACGGTATCCACACACTTTCCAGCAGGGATGATTCTCACAACGGCAATCGCCGGGAAGCCTTTTATGCCGAGCTCGTTTCATTCGTCCGCATGTACTGGGGAAAGCTGGTGATGATACTCACCGGGCCGTCACACGGCCTCGATGACCTCATGGGGGGCCACCCTGAGCTGGCCGCGCTTTTTAGGGCTCAGGTCACCTTTTAGAGCTTGAAGTCATGGAAAGCCTTGCTATAAATGGAAAAGGCTACAACTATATATGTGCTAATCATTATGTTTCAGTGTTTGATACACTCCAATGCATGTTATGCAATGCGGTCAAGCTCAATGTCAAAACTCTTGCTCCGTTTGCTCTGCTTGATCTTCTCGCGGCTCGTGGTCAGGTGCCAGGCCAGGATGGTCAGCGCAGTCAGCCCGGCCGAGATGGCGACTAGTATCCATATGTAATTGGATATGACCGGCTCACCCTCCACCGGGCGCCAGTTGAAGATGGTTGTCGAGAATATAGACTGTCAGGTTGTGTCAGCAGTGCCGAGAGTACAAGAGAAGGCCAAGAGACGTACGCCAACGCAGGATAGAGGGAGGTATATCATGCCCAATACCGCGATCGATCTCATCTGGGCGTTTTCAATCTGGGACTCGAGAGCAATCGTCGTGTTGGCCTTGGCGATGCGTGTATTGACGATGGAATCCTCGCGGGTTATTTGGCTCCATCCCTGCACGGTCATGGTAAGTCACTGTTTGGGTTTGGCTCTTGGAGTTTGAGACACAATACTCACAGTCTGCATAGCCAACGACAGGTTCTCAGCCATCATGCTGCACTCGTCAATCTTATCATCATACTCGTCCAATACGTCGTGGATCCGCTGCTGGATTATCAATCCAGTCTCGAACATATCAGCCGACTGTGATTCCTCTTGTCTGAGGCGATCAAACTCCTTGAGCACTTTGTTAAGTTGCCGCTTGAATGAACGAATCTGGTCTAGTAGTGTACGGCTACGCAGGCATATGGCGAGGGACTCGCGCATCTTGACTGTGTTCAGGTCCCAATGTTTGTTCTCTAAGAAGTCAGAATCGACGGTGAATTTGTCGATTAGATCCTCAGCGAGGTCGACGAGCCGTTTGCGCTCGAGCTCCCCGAGTATTCCCATGCAGAGGAGAGGATGGTCTACTATTCCCCCTGTTGAGCGCAGACTCGTCTCGATGTCGGCCATTTGGTCGGGGCTGCACCCGTAGAAAACCGAGAAGCTTGTTTTGCTGTCTGGGAGATATGCGCTGGAGAGGGCTACGTCGTCCGGGAAGGCCGCTGACGTGCGGGCGCTATAAGCTGGGTTCGAGTTAGCCTTTTCATCCTTGTTGATGCCTGTGTCAAGCAAGCCAGTCCATACTTATCTCCAACTGCGGTGTGGAGGGTCCATCTTGCACCTGACGGCGGAAGGTCGAGAAAATGGCGACCCGCCTCGCAATGGACCGCGTTATACTGCGGTGAACGTGTAGTGAGGCCACCAGCCTTTTCCAGGTCCCCGATGAAAGTGGTAGGTACGAAACAGGTGAAGGCTGACCTGGAAATACCTCAGGGGCTCGACTGCATATTCTGGTCCTCAACTATCAGCCGGGTTTTCCTTCAGTCCTTTACGTTTCGGATGACCTACATGATGTAACTAGTAGCTTCCTCTCCTCTGTCTTTCTCCTCTTGCACCTATCAAGTAGGATCCACGTCCTGTTAGTATTGGTGCTTTAGGAGTGTTCAAGGAATGGTAATCGTACCGAGCTGAACCATACATCCCATGCATCCTTGCCCATTAACCTGTCGACTGCCATGTCCTTTTATATCATCAATAATTTGTGCTAGGAAAGATATATGGGCAGGTATTGCACACCTTACCCCCGTATTTTCGTATTGCCACCGCCATGCTTTCGGCATACTTGAACGTACCGAGGTCGTAGGCTGACATGTCTCTTGTATGTGCAGACCAATCCATTTCGTTATGTTATTTCCTTTTTCCTTTTCACAACTCGTGATAGCAGCGTGGCAGTTATCGATTGAATGGATTAGTATATCAAAATAAGGTCACGTCGGGCCCGGCATATGATGGGTGGCTGTGCAAATGCAGGTGAGAACGCAAGATCAGAAACCCAAAGACAAATCGGGACTTGTCAAGTCCCTGGGGCTATGGCCAACTTTATAGATGACGGGACGGGCGGTGGCACTGCCGAGCGCGCCAACCCAAAGACGGGGGGTTGGATGAGACTTACGCCCTGCAGACGCCTGTTGGACAGAGAGATTGTGCGGGATTCCGATTCCTCCTATTGGCTAGTTGCCGGTTTGTGGTGGCTTTCGGGCAGCATTTTAGAGGGGTGCTGTGTCAGACGATACCGTGTTGCATCTCGATTGCATCCAGTCCACTGGGGAAAAAATATCGATGGCCGGGTTTTGTTTCTTCCATCATGTCGTGCATCGATCCACCACCGTCCACGAATCTCGGATCAGGAAGAACGGGGCGACTAATAGTATTCGTCAGCCGATGAGAGTGGCAACTGGGTTAGGTTGGGCCGTTGGGTTTCGGCTTTTTTTTTCCACTCTCGTCTTCCTTTTTTTCCTTGTTCATTTTTCTTGACTTCTTGAAATGTCCGACCCTGAATTGCGTATTCAACTAGTTTCATCCAAGACGTAGTCCAGAGTCTCTCGTCAGCAAACCCGCGGGACTGAGAGTTCGGCAATCATGGCGTGGCACAAAAAAGTCATGAAGCAAAAGTACAACGAGCCGGACCAGTTGAAGGCCTATATGGACGCGACCTACGGCGAGCAGAACTGGATGGTTGAGGTGAGTTCTCTTCCCAACACCCTTCACTTCAAGATTGCTGACCAGATATCACACTTTTCAGATCAAGTCCAACAACCGCTGGATGATATCGCTTACAAGACCGTGGCAGGAGGTAAGTGGGGTGTTACTCGTGTCCGTGATAGAGAAAGCTAATCGAAACGTGTGGTTGATTGTAGGGCGAGATGGAAGACATTGAGAGTAAGATCCGGGTACATTACGATCAAAATGATAGTTATCATCATCCGAGGTAGTAGGCAGGAAGGATGCAAGTGAAATAGAGAGCAGAGTTGTTTTGAATGAGAAAGTTGTTTGGTATCAGCTATGGGGTATAATAACAAGAGATTGACATGAGAAACGGGGAAACCCTGCTCTAATCCACGACCAGAAAGACATACATGATGAGTTTGTACAGCGATAAAAGAGAAAACAGCACCATTACGCCTCGACCTCCGAATTCGGGTCAAACCTAGATTTAGGATCTTCTTCCCCAGAGTGGTGCACTGGGATCAGATGGCTTTAAGTTGTGGACTTTGTCGCTTCAATTGCGCAGCCATGATGATATTCCTGTAAACGCCTCGACCTCTTGTTGAACTGGTGCAGAGGCCAGCGACGGCTCTGCGAGCATCCATACTGGCAGCTGTGCTGGCGGAATTGTGCAAACACGCTTGAGTGGCCGGGAAAAGGCTGAAGCAACTGGGTTGGAGTTTCCTCTCCGAGGCTTCAAAGGTCTCCGTGGTCCCTCTTCCACGTGCTCTTCTGTGGGACTGCAAAATTAGCTTCCGTGTGAAACAATGATCTGTCAAGTTTGACTCACTAGACCTCCAGCACTTTGCGTAGTAGTCGCGGTCAACATGGCAGCTTTTTCGGAAGTTGTCCAACTCCTTAGTCAGCTGCCACGATGGTATGCGCTTGCTGGGGTTGGGGTTGATCATCCGGTCCACGATCAGATCTAGCGTCTGGCAAAGAAACCAGCTGCACCTCCGGTCTGCCTTGAGCTTTTCGATGTGCTTATAAACCTGTGGCTTGAGTTTTACCTCGTCAATCTGCGATGTCGTCGAGGGGAGGATCCAGTAGACGTCAGTCTTGAATGTTTGGCCCCTGTGGACCTCTGGTTCCAATCTTGCGTCTGAAAACTTTGTTACGGCACCGGGTCCGAGGAGGTACCAGGTGATGTACTCCAGAAGGACACAGCCGAAGCTGAACATATCGGTTGCCCGGGAGATCTCACCATTCTTGATCTCGAACTCGGGGCCTTTGTACGTTTCAGTACGGCCCGGCTTTTTCGAATTCCCAAATGTCCGAGAGTCGCGGCTGTGAAGCTGGGCCAGTCCGAAATCGGCCAGTTTCAGCGAAACTTTCCCATCTTTTTTCGAGTAGAGAATATTAGACGGACTGAGATCCCCGTGCCGGCCGTACAGAGTCTGCCTTGGAGGCTGGCTGGGAGGCGTAATCCGCTGGGGAGTGCGCCGGTCGTTGTGAACAAGTTGCAGAGCTGCAGCAAGTCCAAAGATTTGCTCGGCCATGCACTTGGGGTAATCCTCGTCGTCTCTTAGATGATTTTCCTTGGTCCAGAACTGGGACAGATTGCCTTCCTGCCAGTCAAAAATGAAGTAGTAGTTGGTTGTGCGATTTGTCTTGTTCCGGATTTCGAACGATGCGCGAACATGAGCCATGTGCTTCTGGCCCTCATCAAGAAGATTCTCGTCGACGAACTTGTGGTGAAGGCAGTACAGGAGCGACTTGAGCTCCTCTTCAAAGACGCTGGATCTGGTATCGTTGAGCTTTTTGAGCGCGAAGCACCTTCGGGGACTCTGTGGTCACGAATATTATTCATGTCAGCACGTGCGTCCATTGCCAGTGCTTGGGTTTCGGCGTAGAAAGATAAACTTACCCCTTCACCGCCACTGATTGGGTCAACATTGCTGATAAAGTTGAAGTGGCAAGGATCAATCTCGACCTTGAAAACCTGGCCGAAGCCACCCAAGGTCTGGTATTGGCCTGTGTCGGTGGGGGCCTCTTCCGACACCACGACTTCGTTTGTCTGCAGGTTTTCGAGAACGTGCCCAAGAGTCTGCATGGGAAGATGATCGGCAGAATCTAGCACATAGTGAAAGTGCCTATCGGGAAGTTGCTTCAGGTATACAGCCGTGAGGTGGTACGTATAGGTGATCAACGCACCCCGGTCGGTCAAATCTAGCTGCTTGTCGAATCGGGAATGGTCATGGCCTTTGACCTGGCAGGTAATACGATCGGGGAGATCACCGGGTGCAGACTCGAGCGGGAGGCAATCGTCGCCCATCTTGTCGTCCATGGCGCATTTGATCAAACGTTGCGACTTGATCCCGACGAGGGAAGCCAAGAGTTTGAGGCAAGGTGGATCATGCTGTCGTCCAAAGCATATTCGATGTGCTGATTCTTCGGCGTCTTCAAAGCATCCAAGCTCATTTATGATTCTGCGAACCTGGGGAAGACTCATAAGCTTATAGAACTTTTGGCGAGGGATGAAAGCTCTCTTATGGTAGACAGAGGTCTTCCTGGCGAGAATTAGCTGGTCGGTCAACTCTCCCAAAGAAAGCGTCTCCGATTCCGGGGCATGATCGGCCTGGGAGCCGGCCCGCGTGCCAATGTCGATCCGAAAGTGCTGCTCTCCCCTGTCTTTGACTATTTCGACGATGGCACCCTCGAGACCATACCTCGAAGGCCGGCCGGGTGGCGGCAGTGGTGAGCTATCCGAGGTCATCACCATGATGATGCAGTGAATGGTATACGTGTGAGGATTGGTGACGAAACATGGGGGCAATTTGATAAGTTATGGTCAGGAGCGGAAGTGGGAAGAAAACCTCTTCATAAAAGGCGGGTGCAACCGAGCAATATTTGTATATTCGATTATTCGTACGTTTAACACATTTTAAGGTCGCTACAACCAATTTACAGCCAGTCCTCCCTGGGCCTGCCACATCTTTAACCCGGGAGTGTCCTGAGACGTGTATACCTTACTTGCTAAGCGCTGGTGGAAGAGAGCAAGGCTCTCGTTTAGTTTTAAACCGCAACTATTCATAAGGCATAATGAATGGCAGTCTTTCTCCAAACCTCCATCTCTGGATGTGGGCGTGGCTATGTGCGCGGTGAAAAACCGGTGAGGGTGCGGCAAAGCTCTCGCCCAAATAGGAAAAAAGGTGTAAATCTGATGGTGGTGGGATGGTATCCGACCTGAAGGTTGCCTAGAAACCTTGTGTGTGGCATCCCCCATTCTCAGGTTGGCGAGGCTAACATAGGAAATAAGGGTCAAAGGATGCCATATGCCCTGCATCAGCCACATACCGCTCCGTCCTAAAGACCTCACGCGCTTTTGACCCCTGAGATATCCAAGTAAAGGAACATCGTAATGTCGTAGACAAGAAGAAGGAAAGAAGGAGAGGAGAATAACTATATACATCACTCAAAGGAACCGCTAGGTGGCACTATCCCATGCCAGCTTGTCCGATGTTCACAAGGGTGCAAAGAAGCATAAATACTACGCCTGCACTAAAACGCAAATTCCGTCTTGCCCGTTTCTTGTCCTAGCCACACAAGCAGGTTGACGGGCGCACCAGCAGGCTTTACGCAAGGGCAAGGGCGCCAATGAGAGGGCATGTACCCACTTACATTGCCCAAAACAACAAGAGCTGAAAATGCACAATGTCGGAATCGGCCCATTCCGAATCAGACTCGCCAGCTCGGCGAGTGGTGAGTCGCTAAATACGCGCCCTTGTGGCCTCAGCTCCGCCAGCCCGCATCTCCAGGCGCCGAACACCTGACCGTACTGACCGAGGGCGGCGAATTGAAACTTGCGCGTTCCTTATCTTTATTCGTCATGCTTTCAACTGGTCAAGGCACACAGCGGACGCCCTGGCAAAAAGCGTCAACCCCTCTGAAGGAAGTCCGGTTCATTATATAAGATCTTTCACGATACCGTGCCATCTTGATCATATGTGTCAGCTAAAGCAGGGGCCCAACAATTTGCCACTCAGTTCGCTTGGCGTGACCCTCCGTCTGCACTTCAGTGCCTCAGAAATTGATCAGTCATGCCAACACTAAAAGCGACACAAAACAGAGACACACTAGTCCAGCCAGCGCTTCGCGGTGTACATTGGATCACGGCAGAAGACGGGAGCCGCACGGCTTTCACGACCTCGTCGTGGGTCAGCTCAGCCACATTGAAGAACCATCTTGACGCTCACTACGCCGGCCGCTATTCAGTCGAGGTACGTTGACTAGGTTGACACCAAGACCCCAACCGATAAAAGCCCGGATACTGACCTGAGACGGACATTACAGCTCAGACGCGACGTCTTCAAGATCTCGATTCAAACCGAGGCGAACTAGGGAACCCACGACCGAGATAACCCGGACACATCCCTTTACCACCAATCATGATGGCACCAAGCTCGACGTTCAGCGATTATACATATACCCTTCGCGACTATTGGTTGGTCGTGTCCAAATCCCGTCTCAAACAGATACTGTCCTATGTTCTCTTTGGTCAAACCTGGACAGGGATTTCTCGTCCTACTACGGTTGTTGTCCCCTTTGGAGAAGTTAAATCCAGAATAACTATCCTCCCGGCTATTTCGATGTCACCGTCTGTACTTGGTCACACAGAACGAAGCTTAATACATTGGATCTACCGGTATTCTTGATAGTCGAACCCTCCTTTATATACTACACCCTCCACTTTGACGGGGTTGTGGGTCGCCCAGGCACATGTGCTGAGAGCGACCTACCCGAAGAGGCGAGGGTTCAAAACTTGAACCTCAACTTTATCATTTTCATCATTCCAATATTCGTTCTCCGTGAGCTGCCGAATATACCAAAGATGGAATCATATAAATTTCTGCATTCCAGGCGGGGGCTCAGGCCGCCAGTCGGGGGAGCCTTGTTCTCCTTTCGAAAGTATGCAACTGTCATTGCGATCCAGCAATTGCCCCTTTTGGTAAGACCACAAACCTAACAACTCTGTTGTATTGCCCTAGGCACTGACTAGATGCGACACTGCAACCGGCGCCATGCTGTGACGAATCCACTAGTCTAGAACCCTACCACTAGGCTACGGACCCCCTTTCTTCAAAAGGATGTAGAATTTCAAGTCGAACGCCGACTTG
>MU858433.1:0-11075 GCA_033297075.1 Rhypophila decipiens | reverse complement strand
GTTAGTTATGGTGCTCAACACCATGCCAAGGATCGCGAGATTGGGTCATGGCGTGTGTGGCCGTGTGTGGGGGTGTGTTGTGTGTGGTGGCGATGTGGCGATGCCTAGACCTCGGTATCACATGCTAGGCCGCTGGGGTATATTTCCACCCGCCCACACACACCTCCGACCTTCTCCTCCAGACAACTCTTTTCTTCTTCTGGTAGCAATACAACCACGTTTTGCCCACCAAAAAAGTTTTTTAGTTTCTATCCCTGTCGCTAACTTTGTACCTTCCACCTTGGGACACGACCAAGCCAGTAGAACCCAAAGGTCGCGAGGATATTGAACACAATGTACACCACTAGAAAGCCTACACTTTCCCATGGATTCCAGTCCTCTACTTCAATCCCAAACAGCTCCAAAACCACGTTAGTCTCCGACACAGGACAATATTGACAGTCGTCCATCGCCTCCTGGTTCAAAATATATCCTCCAGCAGTCTGCACATAAACCCCCAAGTACGCACCGCAAGTACTTGCAGAACCATTCTTCGGCAAGTCTATATGCAACATCTCAACCGTAGAGCAGGCTAGTCTGGTATCCGCCAGCCCCGCAACAACCAGTCCCTTCATGAGATACGTAAACGGCGACGCGCGGTACATGAAGATCCAGAACCCCGGCAAAGCACCCGGGGCAACCAAGACACCGCAGAAAACCAAACTAAGCCAATACAGCAGCACAGCGAGATTCACGCTCGTCTCTGCGTGTTCGATCCCTGCAGCAAGCGCATGTGAAAGCGTCGTGGTCCAGAGACTGAACATCCAGACTAGACAAAAGACCAGACCGCCTCTTTCGGCGATGCTGAGTCCTCCAGATTCGCCAGACCGCCACATGCCGGTTGGGTAGTACCAACATGCCAATATCAGGAGGGAGGATAGGGTCTGCAGGACTGCCTCCGTCGCGATGTTGGAGGTTAGGAATACGATCCAGGAATAAGAGCGATCTCGACGTTCTCGAGCTTCGAAAAGGGTGCGCTGGTCTGTGAATTGAGGGATTACTTGTTGGCTGATGGTGGTGAAGAGCTGGGTTACTAGGAAAATTGAGAAGAGGAGGTTTGTGAGTCCTTGGATGTCGAGAGTGGTATTGTAGAACGAGAGTCCGTTGGCAAGTGACTAGGAAGGTAGATATGTCGTTAGCCATTGAGGGTCTAAGCTTGTCAACTCCCATCTCTGAGCATGCGGTAGGCTGTGATGCCACAAAGGGAAAAGCGGTGATCACTCACAACACAACTGCAAAGCCCAAGTCTGGAGTAGACGTATAACGGATCTCGCCAGTAACCCTTGAATGTGCGCTCACAGACCATTACCAACTGCTGATAAAAGGTTGCCGCAAATCGCCCCGGCGAGCCGCTTCCGACAGCATCTTCTTCTAGCAGAGGGACAAGAGCAGTGGCTGTAGCCGGGGTGGTCTCCAACTCGTGTAGATGTCTAAGAACAGCCTTCCGCTCATCACTGTCCTTCCAAGCCCTAGCCCAGTCAATCTCAGTACCCTTAGCCTCTTCACCAATTTCGGTAGGACCAACACGCGTAAGCTCGACCATCCATTCCGCAGGGTTTGCGCCGGCAGGGCAAGCACCTGGGCCATTCCGCTCGAAGTAGTTGACCAAGGTCGACGAATCTTGCCCGATATTGCCAAAGTAAAGCACCTTGCCGCCCTCCCCCAGGAGAAGCACCCGGTCGAACATCTCGAAGAGCTGAGAAGATGGTCTGTGGATTGTACAGAGGATGGCCTGTCCGTTATCTGCCAGCTTGCGGAGGAGTCTGACTATCGACCAGGCTGTTTGGCTGTCGAGGCCGGATGTGGGTTCGTCTGGAGAACAATTTGTATTAGCTCTTTGAAGTCCACATCACAGCCATGAAATTAAAAAGGAAAGTATTGTCAATCTCAACACGGTGACTGTATTTCTTACCCAAGAACAAGAGCAGCTCCGGTCTAGCAACCATCTCGACGGCAATTGTAAGCCGTTTTCGCTGCTCGACGTTGAGTCCTTCCCCAGGGACACCAATAACGGCCTCGGCGTACGATATCATTCCTAACAGGTCCAAAATCTGGTCGATGTAATTGAGCGCTGCATCCCGTAATGAAGAGGCGCCGGAGTCATCCCCGCCGGAGTATCGGAGCAAGGCACTGAATTCAAGGGCTTCTCGAACCGTCGAGGTAGGCAAGTGGATGTCTTCCTGCTGTGCATAGCCTATTCGGCGCCCGAAGCTGGGATCCCGGTGTCTGCCATTTACGAAGACCTGTCCTAATACTTCACCGGTGGTGACTCGGTCAGCCAGAATGTCGAGCAGGGTCGTCTTTCCTGCCCCCGTCACGCCCTGTGTTTTTTGTTGAATGTGATTAGTTTTGTTTGCCGCCGAACCGTGCAGTGAAGTTCGAAAAATCGCTAGTCGCGTGCAGTTAGCCGTTACTCACCATCAAAGCGGTAAGCGTTCCGGGCTTTACCCATCCTTCTACGGCTCTCAGGATTTCCACAGAGGTATGCTTAGTTTTTATGCCATAACTCAAATCTCTCCAGTGAGTAACAGTGGGTACATTTACACCATTGTGACTTTTTTCGCGTGCCGCTTCGATGTTTGTGGTTCCATCGGCCTTCAGGTCCTCCTCCCCGCTCTGGGGCGGTGTAGTTGTCGTTGGTGCTCTTAGGAGAACATCACTAGGAAACTCCGCCGTTGGCGCGTCTTCATCGCCTGCGGTTGGTTTACCTTTGACAGATGTGCTGCTTTTGCCGCGCTTGAAGACGAGAACATCACCGCGAGACCAACGAGCCGGGATCAGCTCGGTGGCTACAAGATGGACAACGGCAAAGATGGCGAGAATGCCTAGGAGAATACCCAAATTGCTTTGAGGCTGTTAGTATTCAGTACATGTAGTGAAAGGGACATTGGCTGGCCTTTGAATGGTGGACTTACCGCCACATATGAGCTTTTGTGTAACCAAACTTTGCAGACAGGTATACTTCACCCTGGACAGTGCTCCGACCAGGTACCGCGCCGATAGCGGCGCAGACTTTGCCAGCCACTGCCATTTCCGTTTCGAGATTATCATAGTCCGGCCCAGCTGGGACGATGTTTGTGCATGGAAATTCCCGACCGTCAAACTAAGTAATGTCAGAATACACATTCCCAACATAAGCTAGTAACAACAGTTTGCAGACCAAGGGACAGGAGGGGTCTGGGACATGCAGTGTTTGACGGACCTACCTCATTAGCCATAACAGCCTCATAAGCATAATAAACCGGATTAATCCATCTAATCCACCCAAGCCAAGGAACCATATACCGCGGGGGAATGACAAAGCCTGTGTAGATGATATAAAACAGCACAACGGTCGAAACAGGCGCCATTGTCTCTTCCAATGTCCGGGAGAGCGAACCCAACATGCGGAAGAACATGGACATGGTCAAGACGGCCACAGCCATAAACAGCCAAAAGACGAAGAACCCATCAGCGGCTCGTCGTAGATTCGTCATGAAATAAAGTGGGATATTGGTTAATACTGAGGTCAACAGTTTGGTCGGGAGATCGCAGAGGTAGGACGCTATGGATTCTGTGAAGGGATAGTAGAGGGCGTACCGGTTCTGCTTTTCTATAACCGGTCTTTGGGCCCGGATGCTGTAGATCTGTGGTGGGTAGTAGGTAACCAAGTCAGTCTTTACTTTCCGGCTACACTGTGCTACTCTGGCCGTATATCTCTCTTCTTGAACTAAAGAGGGTGCAATAATGAAAATAGATATACCTCAAATGCTGGACTGAATGCATTCAGCATCAGGCCAAAGTAGAGCAGAATGGCTCTCCTGTGGAAACTAGCGGTTGTGTCTTCGAGATTGTAGAAAACACTTCCAATGACAACGCCGAGAACCATCTGCCCAATCATGCCCGAAATGATGGGCGTCAGGTTATTACGCATCCTGGAAAGACTCCTTGACAGACAGGTCTGGATTTGCTGAATGGGTGGCATCGGGTAGGTCGATGACCGAAGCCTAGAGGGCGATGACGGGAGTCAGCACTTCAATATTATCTCGGTTTGGCGACTTCCTTTTTCTTGCATGACTCAATGTAGAGATTGCCTTACGTCATAAACTTGCCTTTCGTAGCAAGGGCCTCTTTCTTCCCATCGTTACCAGCAGCGATTAATCTTTCCCAATGAGGGTATTCCAGATTAAAGGCATTAATATCTCGCCCCAGCCTTTGAGCCTCAGCACTGGCTCTCCAAGCAGCAGCAAATTCATCAGGGGTTCTCGGCGCAATATGACAGAAACCCTCGCGCACAACTCGTCTCTGAGGATTTGTCAAGTAAGTTAGAAACTCGGCCGTTGTGGTGCGTTCGTGCTTGACAAATCCCAAACGAGTGAAGTAATCGACGGCGGCGTCAGTGGAACCAAAGTAAATTTGCCGGCCCTCGTATAGCAGTGTCACTTTGTCAAATTTCTTCACACAAGCGGGTTAGCTTTCTCTCGTTTTATGGAGCACCCTCTAATCCGTCAATATAACATTTCGAATGCCCCTGACTTACCTGGTACATATACTCAGAAGCCTGATAGACGCTCATAGCAACCGTCGACTGCAATGCATCCGTACAGCGTCTGAGGAGCTCAACAAAGCGCAATGCAGTAGAGCTGTCCAGACCACGAGTGCTGTTATCCCAGCACTGCAACTGGGCACAAGTGAGGAAGGCTTCTGCAATGCTGGCTCGTTTCTTCTCCCCTCCGCTCAAACCCCGGATCATGGCGTTTCCAATCCTGGTATCGAGCGACCCATCGAGGTAGAACAAAGTTGAGACGATATGAGCCACATCTTCTATACTATCGGAGGTGTCACAGCTTAGCGTGTTTCTCCTGAGGTCTGCAGCAAAGTTCAGAGTCTCGCCAAGTGTAAGTTCTGGAAAATGGAGATCCAGTTCTGCGAGGTAAATTCGTTCTCCTCTGAACTTGCTGTGCATCTGCTGGTAGGGAATTCCTGATCCCGGGGCGAAATGTCAATTCAGATTGGCAACCGTGACTCAAGACGAGAGATTGGTTTGAAATGCATGCTACGAGACAAAGAACATACGAACCTTGATAGTTGATCCTCTGCAAATCAGCAACATGAAACCCGTGAGTATCCCCAGCAATGGTCTTGAGAAATGTGGAACATCCACTCCCAGGTCTCCCAAGCACGAGTAGCATCTCGCCGGCGCGAACCACACCGCTGAAATCGTGAAGAATATGTATTTTCTGTTGGGGCCGCCTGCCGGATATTAATTGAACCATGAACTGGAACGGAAGAATCGCCCAAGAGGCAACAGTTGCTTGAAGGGAAATCGAAGAGTACGATGACTGGGTGAGGCCATAACAACTGACGTGCTGAAAAGACACCCCCAACTGCAGCCTGTCATAGCGTCCTCGAATATCGAGCCACTTGGCTAGGGCCTGCTGAACATTGCTGGCGTTGGTATCTCCCATGGTCACCTGACTGTTGTTCCCCAGGAGGTATGATTGTCAGCTTTCGGCTGTTGCTGGCTAGACTTTGGAGTCTCGTCAATTGAATCTCTGAAGCTAGAGAACTTAGCTAGAGACTCTAAAAGAGGAATGGGCGCCTGAATATGAGTTGAATGCGACCCACAGGGCCAATACAGGAGACGAGCAGATGGTCCCGCTGCCTCTAGATTCGATAAATCAAGTCAATCACTGTTCGCAATTGAGACCTGCACCGAAATCAACAAAATGCCTACCCTAAATTAATTGCCTTGTACAACGGTGACAATCGGACCGAAGGGACAACTGTTGGAACCAGTATGGGACTTGTTGAGGTTGTTGGTGATTTCTTTGGCGATTAAGGTAACGGTGACACAAAGAGCTCCGTTTTCTCCATACAGCTGAGATAACCACCGATTGCAAACTGCAGGAGTGGACCGATATTTCTACATTGCCGACTTGCGAGATTGGATCCCGGGAGTGGTGGGTGTGCTAATGTGATGGCCCGATAAGGCAGGCGATGCCCGGTGTTGGGGGCTAAACGGAACTCAGGTCTGTGCTACCACACCACATTGACCCGTCTCTCATACACGACGGTTGTCGACCGAGTTCCCAGTAACTAAATCTTAACAGAGGTGCGAATCAACTCTTACAGCCCCTGATCATTCCCTGCGATGTTTTGTAAGCACCCACTCACAGAACTTCAACATTAGTGGGAGTACGAGGCGAACTGGATGACATCAAGAACCTTCCAAATAGACTGTATTGAGTTCTTCCATCATTTCATAACAGTTTGTACAAATAATATGTATGAGATGTGCCTGATTCAGGTATCCCTTGCGCGGACTTACGGCTGTGGCTCAAGACTCACGCGTAGTTGTTTGGTTGAGCTGACATCGGTACTGAGAGCCCAGCCATCACTGCCCGTGAAATCGAGACTCATCCGGCCCGACGGCAGCGAATGATTCAACAAGTCGCCGTCATATCTGTCCGAGACGCACTCCCAGTCTCGGAATGTGTCCAACAAACTATCGACGAGATGATATTTCTTGTCCGATTTGGAGCGCGGGGACCGCCGCAAGGTTTGGCGGTCACTAGATTTCTTCTCATAGCGGACAAAGAGGATACGAAAGGATACCAAGCATGCGATCAGGTAGGCTAACCCCAGAACATTTCAGTAATTTGTAATGGGCATCAGGGGCACCGAGAAGAGGACTACTTACCAGTAACCAACTCGATCACCATCCAGAACCACACCCAACCAATGTTCTGAGATTGCGTGAAGTCGGACGCAATTCGCCCGTTTTGTATTGTGCCGCGAATTATGGTCACGATGACGGTGAATATCGTCAGGGAGAAGACACATCCGAGAATGATCTTTTTTCGCATGGGGACTCGGACGCCCCAAAGGATGCTGATAGGAAAGCAAAGAACTAGAGCAAAGAGTTGGTTAGTTCGTAATGCTGAATGCAGGTAGATGAATTGGCAGTCCGGCCCCTGAAAGTAGGTAGATAGAAAGGGCCTTACTCAGAACGTCGGTAAATGCGTCAAGCGAGCAGGTGAGGATGACATTCCTCCACTCTCTCGCGATATCTGTCTTGCTGGTGCACTCGGTAACGATGACGATAATGTCGCTCAGAGTGCACTTGTACTCGAAAAGCGCTACCGTGGTCGCAAAACAGCCGACAGTTATGACCAAAACGACCCACCAAAAGATGAGGTATTGTTGGATTTGCCCTCCGAGCCGGTGAAAGAAGAGAAGAAAGTTCAACTTGACAGCGTATATCCCGACGGTGCACATGACGGCCTCTGAGAACACGGCGATCAAGGCTTTGGGGATGTCTTCGAAGAAGGTCGGCGGAATCACGGTGGTCAAACCGTTGCCGACGTCTTCCATGGTGTAGACATAATGCAGGCGTATCTGGCCAACAATGGCACAGCCTAGTATGATACCCAACACAAAGAGTATCAGGTAGTCTTCGATGAGCAGGCGTCGGAAGCAGACATATCGGATATAGGCTCGTGCGGAAAAGGCAAGGAGGCAAAGGGCGAATCCAGTCCAAATCACGCCCTATTTTGTTTAAAGCTATCAGAATGCGATGCACTAGTGATTCAGGGGCCTTGTGATTAGACTGGAAGTAAAGGAAGCTTACATTCATAGCCTCTACCGACATGAGATGTCCAGTAGTGCTGAGCACAGGCTTATCGGCCATCTTGCACGGAACTTTTGAAGCGCAAAAAGCTAAAAGAAGGTAGAACGAAATGAAGGATTGCCAGAATCACGAGCGGTTGGAGTGAAAACAGCATCAAACAAGAAGCAGAGAAAATGTGAATGCTTGGACACCAGAACCATATTATCGCCCGCTAGGTCCGCTGTCGCATCCGGTGCAATCGACTCGATACTGTGAGTTCAGGACTTGTATTCTCAACGAGCTGCCAGTAACATGCGTACCCCCCATTCTCGCCACTGAGTATGTTTTGCTGACCACCATACTCGCTGGATGAACCACCAGCTCCAGCCGCCCGTTGAGTGTCGGCACTGTTGTTGGTGTCTGTCTACGAGGTCCTGTATCTGTGGCTGGGGCGGAAGTCGCGAGCCAACATATGTCATCATTACCGATAACTCGCTCAGTTGTTATGAGATCATACAGCCTTCGTCAAGTTGTATTGATAACATCGGCAGTTATGTAAAGGCCTTGATAATGTTGCCGTGCCACAACGAGACTTGAAGCAATCGCCGTTTGTTGTTGCACATCGGCTTTTTCGCCTGCCCGATACGGCGGCTCTCGAGTTTGAGGCTGGCCAGACGCTGCGCAAGGTAAGCGAAAGACGCTGAAAGGGTGACAGGTAACGATCTTTTGAACATATGCAATGAAGTACTGCTAGGGAAGTAGCATTTCGGGCTAAATTGTGTGTCAAGCCTCTGGAAATGATAATAATAAAGCGGACAGGCGAAATAGCGAAATTGAGTCGACACCCTCCAGTACAGAATCAGCAGATAAATTTGGAAGGTAGGTACTTTTGTAGCGCACAGCCTGCTGAGTTTGCCCGTGGCGGACGGTTCGCCGGGGCGGCCCGTCACTGGTGAGTCTGTGGGAGTCAGGTCGAAGCGGGAGCAGTGTGACCCGCGAACGGTGCACGATATAACGTTCGGCTCGTTGGTCGAAACAGACGAATCAGGATTTAGCCAGGTATATTGAATACCAACCGAAAGTTCAGTGAACAGTCAGGAATCGACCACCATGTTGGTCGCCTACGCCTCATAATACTACCAATTAAGTGTTTCGCCATCTCACCGCAGCGGCTGATTTCACGCGCGCCCGTTGAACTTCCACCGTTCATTTCTCTTCAATCAAGTCCCTATGCTGTCTCCACCTTAACGCCTGCAGTTTGATCACGTTCAGTAATTCCAGAAGCTCAGACTTCTTGCCCCGAGATCGAATGCAATAGGTAGCCTAATGTTGCCTGGAGGGGCCATTAAAATCCAGTCATGTTAAGAGGTTGAACTCAGGAACCGGCCCCCAGTATCCAGCTCCCCGGCCCCTCGACATTTCCGATCGGAATTTCGTTGGAAATTCCCACAACCGACAAGATGAATCCTCTATCTGAGGTGGCCATGTCTCATCCAATTCTTGTTGTTGCCGCCGGTACAGCAGTGGCGACTTACATGTTGCTCTCGTCTCTCTTGAGGCTGACGCAAGACCCAAAGGAGCCGCCTCTCGTTCTGAGCACACTTCCATTTCTCAGTCCCATCCTGGGCATGGTGAAATGGAGCATGGACTTCTATGTCCACATGAGGTTCGATTACGCCTTCCATATTCAACACTGCACAGCGTAGAGACAGCCCAGCTGACATGATTTGAAAATCAGGGAAACCTATCCCAACCTGTCAATATACACACTGCGTTTCCCAGGGATCCGAATCTACGTCGTCAACTCGACGGCGCTTGTCGTGGAAGTACAGCGGAAATGGCGGACCCTCATCTTCCCCCCCGTCTCGGCGCATGCTTCCGAGTTTGCTATGGGAGGCAGCAAGAAAGCATTAGCCATTATCCGTGCCGACATGGCTACCGAAGCTGGATTCATGCACGGCTTCACAAAGGCGATACGCCCAGCTCTGTCCTGCGAACCGGCGCTCGACCAGCTAACTGGCAACGCCCTCGAGGTCATGTCGGGGTCACTGGATAGCATTGTCCGCGATGGCGGTCAAAATGTCAAGTTGGTTGACTGGGTCCGGCACAATCTGCTCTTGGCTACGACAGATAGTGTATATGGCCCGAGCAATCCGCTTCGAGATCCCAAAAACGAAACAGCCTGGCAGTAAGACTTGCAACTCCCCTCTTTCCCACTTCAACTATGGTGCAATCACTAATCCGATCCTCAGCACCTTCCACCCAACAATAATGTTTCTCATGCTCAACCTAGTCCCCTTATCAGTCTTCCGCAAGGCGATCAAAGCTCGTGACTCCTTAGCTAACTCTTTTCACCAATATCACACCCAACGGCAGTATGAACAAGGCTCCCACTACATCCGCCTCTGGACGGAATACTTCGTCAGCCAGGGTATTCCCGACGAAGACATTGCCAAGTTCCACAACGGTGGTTTATTTGCTCTCATCGCCAATACCATCCCCACCGCATTTTGGATGATCTACCGGGTCTTCTCGGACCCTTCCGTTGTCGAGGATTGTCGCCGAGAGGTTCTCAAGGCGGTTGACTTTGACGAAAAGTCCGGCGTCTGCACTATAAACATCCCATGTATCAACAGGTCTACGTGTCCTGCACTGGTCTCGACGTTTCAAGAGGTATTCCGGGTCCACGGGATGGCAAACTCGGTGCGGCTTGCGACGGAGGACACGCACCTCGACGGGGGAAAGTATCTCATCAAAAAGGGGGGCCTGGTCATGCTCCCCGCTAGAGTGCAGCACCGTCTCCATGGCGGAGCCTGGGGACCTTACGACGTTGACAAGTTTGTCCACCGACGTTTCGTACGCAACATGAAGGACTCAGCAGAACCGTCACAGTCGATTCCGAACCCCTCTGCGGCTTTCCGGGGTTTCGGCGGCGGCACAACACTCTGTCCGGGCCGCCACTTTGCCACGACTGAGATCTTGGGTCTGGCTGCCATGTTGCTGCTGCGCTTTGATCTTGTGCCTGTCGCTGCTGACGGTGGTGAAAGGCAAGAGTGGATTTTACCACCAACCAAGAACTCATCACAGGCCGAGGCCATGGAGCAGCCCGACCATGATATTGATGTTCAGCTCCGTCCGCGGAAGGAATTCGCCGGGAAGAAATGGCAGATTTCTTTTGGTGAAGAAGGGTCTGATGGGCATAAGACAGCGCTGGCGGTGGAGGATCTTTCGGAATAACTACGTGGAAGGGACTGTAGGAACGGTTACCAGTGCTTACTAACCTACCGGAGGGCCCATTAGGAGGGGGTAGTGTGAGGATCGTATAAAGAACAACCACTTTATACACCCTTATACGTACTATACATACCATTTACTTGATTAGATCTTCCAATCAAGTCTAGTTGCTCTTTTGGGCTATGTTACGTAGTGGTGTGGTATGTCACGA
>MU858432.1:0-11079 GCA_033297075.1 Rhypophila decipiens | reverse complement strand
GCCGCAGCTGCCGACAAGAACGTGAGGAACGTGGTGTTTCCGGAGGTCCTTCTACGTGTGGATTAGTTATTCACGGGTCACTGTTGCATGTGCGGCCCGTATTTTGGGAATAGAGTAGTTAGAAGGAAAAAGACCCCCTCAGACGGCGGGGGGCCGAAAACTCCTAACTAGGCTATGGGTGTCATGGATCCTCCTTGAATACCCGCCGTGAGAGTCTCTTATCTATTAAAGCCGTATCCCCCGAAACCCTGGCCACCGAAACCCTGATCTCCGAAACCCGGTCCTCCGAAACCCGGTCCCCCGTAACCCATTCCTCCGTAACCCATTCCCTGTGGCGTGAATCTGCTGCTGTTGCGCCGGGCCTCCTGAGCAGCCGTAACGATCTGCTGGGCAGCCGTAGCAATGTGTTGGGCGGCCCACTCGGCGCCGTTGACGAATTCCGGACTGGCATGAGGGGGCAACGCAGGCAGCTAACCCGCCGTTGCGCCCGTCTTCTGCGGCTCGGGACCGGCGTAGACTCCATGTTCGGCCTGGTACTTGATGAACTGGGGGTGCGGCTCGATGGGTATTGAAAGGGCGGGAGATGTGGTTTGCGGCGCCGCGGCCGGCCGGAACTCTTGCTTGCTCTTTTTGCTGGGGGTGACGATCATATCGTCGTCGTCGTCGTCGTCGACGGTGTAGTTTGCGGCGGCCTTCCTTTTCGATTTCTTGCTGGTGACCGGGGTGTCTACGGGCGTTGATGGTTAGCATGTCTCGGGCTTGCGGGGGGGGGGACGGTAGGCGTACGGAATGTGCATTGATTCGATTCCCCGTTCCAGTGACAGTTGGCACAGGCTCCGGAACCCGCACCGCCCGTAACACAATCGACGAAGACCCCCTTGCCGTTGTATCCTCTAGACGTGTTGAAACGGCGGCAAGGGTTGCAGGCTGGGTCCTGTTTGGTCCCCGTAAACTACATCAGAAGGGCTTCGGCCTGTGTCGTCCGGCTGAGTGTGAACTCGGCCTTCAGCGCTACGGTGCCGTTGACGACCGTCTCCTTCTCCATTTCGCCCATCTTGCCCGATCGCTTACCTGTAAACTCCGCAATTTGCTTGCGGGCCTGGGCCCAGGTCAGCGACGTTTTGGCTTTCTTGCTCGGTGTTTGCGGCGCGGGTTTGGCGCCTTTCTTGGTCTTAGCGGGAGGGGTTGGCTTTGCGGCCTTTTCGATGATGACAACTTCATCATCCGAATCCGTTGAGGAGTCGTCCTGCAAATGGCAAACTGTGATGCTCTGGGTTGTGGCGTTGTAGAGAATACGGCCCGTAGAATCCGCGCTGTGGATTATCATGCTGTGACCGGAGGGGTGTTGCGAGAGTGGGAATAGGGCCGAATTTCCCTTCAAGATAGCCTTCAGGAATGCCTCTTGCAGTGCCGCGCTGTAGTAGATCCACTTGACTTTCGGCTCCTTTGCGGTGACCGTGGCTGTGACTGGGACCAGTTGGGCTTCGTTTTTCGCCTGATCTCGCGCCTCCTGCTGCTGCTCCTGTTCGTCCTCCAGTTCGTCCTCTCCGCTGTCCTTTGCGCCGTTTTCTATATCATCTTCATTGAGGCCGTCGTCGGCGCCGTTATCGGGAGCGATCGCTCTGTTCCTCTTTGTTTGCGGGCATCTTCTTTCTGGCTTCGCGGGCAGTTGCGGCTTTGGATCGAGCGGATCTGCCCATAACTGGAGTTCTCTTACAAGAAAACCAGGCGGGGTTTCTATCATCGAGAAAGCGTCAGCAGTACCGTAAAAGTGATCGGGCGTGATCGTTTTTCAATTGCGGTCCGTTCGACATATTGAACTCTTCGGTCCGCATAAGCCGCGACGGCCTTGCGGCCCAGGAAAAGCAGGGTAAAGTGTACTTACAGTTAGTGGCTCGGTGAGCCTTGGTCTGTCTGTTGGGCTCTTTGTGACGCGACGCGCGACCGTAGAATTTACTGCCCGTTACGGTTAGCCAATTGTTCTGATTGTTGCGGTCGTTATTTGAGAAGGCGCATTGATTTGCGGCCCGCGCGCGGTCGGTACGGCGACTTTCAATTGACTTACCGGATTGGGAATGGTGGCGTGGGTGTTGTAAAGTGGTAAGGTTGAATGGCCGGGAAAAAAAACGGTATTTGACTTGATGTGGGGCAGCGTGCCGCTGGCCCCATTCCACTAGTATTTATGCAGATTGAGGAGACGGGGGATTAGGTCCTTTTCAAAATCATCCTCGTAGGGGATAACTGGCCTCTCCTCTAAACCAGGAATTTGGATAAGTCTGAGGAACTTCTCGTTGAGCTGAAGGAGATCGCGCCAATTCCGTGCTTCATTCCACTCTGACGCAAAAGTAAGTCACTGGCTCGTCACATTACTGTGAGTTCCCTGGTCAGTTGTGTTCTCGTGGGCTGAATCCATGTTGTCGCTGCTGGTTGCCCTGCGTCAATCCAGTCTCTACTTGAGAGCGAAGATGTGGTTATTTAAGTGCCAGAAATTTAGCCGATTGTTTCAAGGCACAAAATTCCCTTATTGTTTTAGAGCCACAAACGGCTCCATGTGGAGTATGAGCAAACAAGTGCTGAAGCGGACCTAGAACTAGAAATGGATTCAGAAGCAAGTCTTGCAAGGATAAGTAAGATACCCCTTGCCCTCTCAGGAGCTAGAAATAGCTCCTAGTTGAAGTAGAAGCAGGTCTGCAAGGGTAGACAGGGCTCCCCACTCTCCCCAGTGTATGTAGCGATTCTGTTTCTGACACCCGAACACTGTCTGCAAGAGTCTGGGATACGAAGATGAGGTCAAGGACACATTTACGGCTAGATAGGCAGCTTGCTCTTTTTCTAGAAGAACCTCGATATTACGAGTCTCCACATCCCAGCGCCCCCGGGCAGCTCTCAATCAAGGTATTCTTTAGGTCACTCATACAGCATCCTTTGCTCATCAATGGGAGATGTACGCTGAGGCTGTACCTCGGTACATTCATTCGCTCAAAGGTAGGACCACTGACCTGGAAAGGGGAAGGGAGATCTGAAGACCCACTGGGGGACTCTGGAGAGGATAGCTAATACGCAACAGGAGCGTATTCTGTCGCGCTCCCATCTCGCCTCGCACATCACCCACAGGAATCGGCTACGAAACGGTGGAGAAAGATTCGTACCCAGCCGACCCCATAAAAACGTGAAGTGAAGTTGGAGTGGAGCCCACTAAAACGATCAAAAATGGCTTCTGCAAACGGCTTCCTGGTGTCGGCTGAGCTCTTTACCGATCTTCTCAAGCTACACCATTTGGGACCGAAACATGGGAAGTCCAGAACTTCATGGCAAAAGCAAATAATATTATCATCGTCACACCTCCGCTTCTCGTGGCCGGAGGTCGTCAATGTTGGGAAACTTATGTTCCGTTTTCCTGGTTGTGTCTTGGCCTGTCCCTGTTGTGTGAATAATGTTGCCTGCCTAGCTTGGTGTACACCGGCCACGCATTCTTTGGGAGGATGCTCTTTCACACCTTCCGCCAAGTGTGCGTATTAAGGTTAACAATCTGTTAGAACTGCCTAGAACTTGCTCTCCTAAATTCCTTTGGGTTCCTCGCAACCGAGTTTCTTTTTTTCTTGCCCTTTCAGTACGTCTTTTCTGGAAAGAAATACACATAGTCTGAGGCTTGTCAGAAACAGTTCGCTGTTAAAGATCCCAACAACCGTCCAATCGTCACACTTTCGAACCCAAACAATCGCATCAGCCGTTCTCTGCCCAGATCATCGAAACCTTCGTAAAGTCCGAGGTCTCTGCCGAAATATGCTGATTCGTCGCCATCCACCCGAGGCACACTTTTATGCCTGCCAGTGCCCGAGATAGCGGTGAGGTCAGAGAGAGGCATTACCAGACTGTCGGGTCCAAACTAAACAGTCTTTTGGCTAGTGCCTGTGATCAATACTTTTCGGACCAAAAGTGTGATGGCTTCTAATACCAAAAAGAAATGTAATAGCGTTATATACGGGCTCTCGTATTCTATAGATGAGTAGATACAGCCCGCGGTCTGCTCATATTGCTCGCAGTCCCACATCAACTTTCTTTAGCTGGCCTCCTCAACAGGAAAATCACCAATGGCGGACGTACAACCACGGTCGACGGCGAACACGCAAAACGGAAAACCTGCAGAATTTCCAAACATCCCTCATCAGAACGATCCAAAACATTCCTTTGTTCAAGATTGGCTCCTCGATGAGCTAGGACGAAACAACGACCAGGTCCCCGATATATTGCTTCGGAGACTCACAAATCCAAATCCCTCGAAACCTTTGACGAACAACCGATAAATCAAGCAATCTACGGTAATCGCATGGCTACAATGGTGGAGCAACACAGAGACAAAGAACCCCGGATTGCAGCAGTGCAGCAATTAGTTGGTGACGGGGTGGATGTGGATGAGGAGACGGAAGGAACAGCATTTACGAAGCGAATAACGAAAGAACACAGCCCGACACAGCGTACACGTAATACATCCCCTATCCCCTTTTCTTTCTTTCTCTATTTTATTTTATTTATTTTATTTCCCCTTACTTTTGCAAGAATTGTTTATTCCCCTCCCCTTCTTTCAACACCGTACCCGCCTCGGATCAACTCACTATTCGCCCATGCTGCTGCCTTTACCTGCTCCAATACGTCATCCACTCCTCCCTAGGTCGTTCTTTTCGTTCTCTTTGGCCCGAGGAAGAGTTGAGCAAGACTGCCCCTTCTGATATCATAACCACATTTATCACAAACTCACCATCTTTTGCCATCCACAACAGGGCCAGAAAAAGTCTGGATAAAATTAGGCCCCGGCTTACATAATAAAGACGGCAAGATATTCTTTATCCCCGATATTGTCATAGGATAATGCTGCCGAACAAAGCTTGAGTTGCATTACCAAGATCGCGAGTGCGGCACGGGACTCGAGGAATGCCTGGCTTTGTTGGTAACTCTTTGCCCGAAATTATAAAAGATGTAAAGGAACCCCTGCTCTAGACTTGCACAGACCAACACAAATCCAACTACCAGCGATTACATACATCGTTTGCCTTGGTGCTCTAAACTCGATCATTCTAATATCGAAACCACTCACTCAAACCTTTTCAGCATGCTCGAATTCGTATATCGCGCTCCCGAGAAGGAGCTCCCCGCCCCGCTGCCGACAATCGCTCAAATCGAGGCTTCAACAGCCATTCCCCGACGATTCACAGAAACACAGGTCCGCCTCGTCAAACCGCATTTCGTCGTCAAAGTCGGCAGGGGGATCAAATTCGCCGAGGGCGACAACATGCTCTTTGCCCGCAAGCATAGTGACCTCATTGTCCCGATTCTATACGCAGCCTTCCACGATACCGATACAAAGAAGACCTACCTCGTAATGGAGTACATCCACGGCCCGGCGCTCTCCATGGTCTGGAACAAGCTCGATAAAGAGGCCAAGGATTCAGTGGCCTCCCAGCTCAGGAAAGGTCTCGACCAGCTCCGCAAAACCCCCTCTCCCGGCCATCTAGGCGGTCTCAAGGGCGAGAACCCCTGGAACAGAATGTCTTTTGGGTTTCCAGTGACTGGGCTTGACGGCAAGGAGATGAAGACGGGACACGACTGGGTCGAGGCCATGTGCAGGGCTGCGCAGAAAGAAAACCCCATGAAGGAGGATTGTTACAAGTGGATCACGAATATATACCACAACCTGTTGGACAGCACCAGCGGGGGGGACCAGGCTGTGTTTACCCATGCCGATATTCACATGGAGAATATCATGATGAGAGAAGGCGATAACAAGGTGGTGCTGCTGGACTGGGAAAAGAGCGGGTTTTACCCGCCGTATTACGAGTATCTGCTTGCCATGTGCGAGGAGCGGTGGTATACCGACTGGGGTAACTATGTCTGTCGGTTTTTGGATCAGCATCCGCGCGAGTTGTTTTTGATGTACCATTTTCGGAGTTGGTATGTTGGCGGTATGTAAAAATCCGGCTGAGGTTAACGTTGTTAGGGGACTGACTCCTTTCTTTCCATTTCTCGCCCGATTTTCTTTGGACCCATATGCTAATCGTTACATCACGTTCTTCCGCAGTCAGGTAAATTCACATTCCCCAAAGTATACATACCAAACCCACCTAGCCAATACGTCATGGCCTATTGGCTTGACCATCTTGATGAGGAGGACGAATATCTCGATTACGCAAGCGACGACGAAGCTGCTGGGCCGTCGAGTGACCCGGCCTTGGAGGAGAGATTCGGTTCCATTGGGTTGTAGGTGTCGATACTAAGTAGTACTTCAATCCCTGAAGAAGTTCAGGTACAGCGTATTATTTCAACTTGAAAGTTTCAAAGAGCTACGTTGCAGGGGAATAGAGGTATTGAACAGGAACGCTCCTGTAGAGTAAAAAGTTTTACAAGGATATCAATTGTCAATATGGGACATAACGGCATTGGGTGAGAAACGGTAAATAGAAGGGACTTGTTAATGAAGCAAAAGGTTACTACAGTGCATCGTATATAGTATAGATATGTGTGAACAGTCAATAGCCAATTCTTTATCTGCTCTTCAACATCCAAATCATACGAGTTGATCATGTGTCGAAATATGACAATTATCTGGTAGACAGATGTCCCATTGAGTACCCCACGGCGATAATCGGCAAAGGGTCCAAGACGCAAATTCTTACAATATTTTGTTCGTGACATATAAAGATGCTGCCTGCAGTGCCGTCGGGCTTGCCTGGGGTCATCGGCGACAAGTGTCAATAAGAGCGGGAGGATCATTATAACTGATCTGGCAGGCGTAAAAAAAAGAATAACATGTCAATCCAATCACGAGCATCACCTAGCAAGGTCAAAAGAAAGTCTCAAAATAAACATTGTATTAACATCTACCATCCCTCGCCGCCACCAGTCCTCGTCGACTCGGACCTCGCGTCCTGCTCCTCCTCGCAGACCATGACCCCGGAAAAAAACCGTCAGATCATACCCACACAAGAGGGAAGCGAGGGCAGAAATCCAAGCCTACCAAGACCAGTGAACAGACAAAAGAAATGAGAAAAGAAAAAAGAGGCAAACTGTAATCTTCATTGCCAATCTTCTGCTCCCTGAAGTCCTCTCTCCCATGCCATTAATGACAAAACGAGAATAGGACAAAAAGGAGGTAGACCTGACTGCCAGACAAACCAGCGAGTAAAGCCTACTAGAGAATCAACAAATCCAACAACAGAAAAAAACCAAAACAAAAGGGAGGGCAGAAAACGAAAAGATTCGAAAAGGCCAAAAAAGACAAGGTGGCTCGCATCAAAGCGCAAGGCAAATGTCAAAAGAAGCAAAAACAAAAAAAAGGTCAAACTACCCCCCGATATCAACAACCATGCAGAAAGCGTAGGACTTGCCTCTGCCCATACTCTCCCTGTATCCACCTCTTTCCCAGAGATGGCATGTGAACCATACCGGTCCGACTTCTGCCTGACGGCAAAAGACTGGATGGGTACTTTGCGGTCTGACACAGTACCTCCGCCCACGCAAGAAAGAAATAAACACCAAACACCGAAACTCGAAATTTATAAACCAAGCGATATAACCACCATGTGGAATCTCGATACCAAGATTGTCTGACAGCAAGGTGGTGGGACCTCGCCGCTCAAACACGTCTTGTTTTCATATCATCCACATACCCGCCTCCTACCCACTCTCGCAGGCAAAGGAAAGCAGATACGCAAACAACAGTCCATACCAAGCCCACATAACCACCTCTACACCGACAAGCTCAAGTGAACTTCGGTGCCTAAGCGGTAACACGAATTCGGCGTAAAAGACATCCAGACCCTTCAACTACCAGGTACTGAGAGTCGTCTTGGACCATTACCAAGCCATTGCTCGGTACTACCCCGATGAAATGGATACAGAAACCCGAGAACTGATGGAAAAGTCAAGTCTATCATGGGTGATTTGGAAAAGACCGAGATAGTGTTGAAGTTGCTCGGCAGCAAGCTTGAATTGGAGTACATATCAGGCATATGTTGGGCCGAAAGATTTTGATCTGAAGAGGGTGGATTAAGGTGAGAAGAGGCACCTGGGTAGATGCTGTGTTCTTGAGTTGTTGAGCTTACTAGAAACGGGTAATTCAGACAAACAATCAAAGTGTAGCCCGAGTGCTTTCAATAGTCATGAAGGAGAAAACAATAAAGTGGCTGTCTGTTTCATGATGTTGTCTCCAAGGTGCTCACTCAAGTACCGGAACGCCTCAGGACACCATACCGCCAACAGACTAAAGCGACTGCAGCCACAACCGGAATAAGTCCGGCCGCAAACCCAAGCCTTCTGCCACGTCGAGGGCCTTCTTCAATTTCCCTGATGGCTTCCCAGAACCCGGGAGGCACTATGGCTTCAGGATCCGGCACGATTGCAGGAAACAATCCAGCTCCTTTGTTATCATAATAATCGTCCCTACTTGTACCTTTGGGAAATCGCTCTCTATCGAGATACTCGGATATCGTTAGATCCCGTGCAGCCTCTCCAGGAGCATATTCTCCATGATAGTCGAATGAGAATCCTTCAGCCCCAGCTAGCCGGAGAAGCCTTCTCCTTTCCGCGGCTCCCGACTTGACACCGAGCCCGAGAAAGAGCTCATTGGATTCCGTAGTAATTTCGGGGGTAGTCTTCAGAATATTTGTCTGCAATAGATGCGCCAAGGCAATGATCTGGACATGGTCCACGGACAGGTTATAGTCCGGGAAGAACCTCTCCAACAGTCCCCTCTCGGTGGGGGCCAGTAGCCCCAATAGCCCAAAGATCTTGTCCCTTGGGTCTTTGCATTCCGCCCGGTGATAGATAACCAGCAATTCATAGAAACTCCGCGCCAGCTCAGGATATGCGCCCGAATTTCTTGCCATGACGAGCGGCAAGGCCGTGAACGATGTGATGGCCGAGCTGACGGCGGGACCGGCGTCGGGGGTTCCGAAGCTGGAGAAGGCATACTCATGTTCTGTGATACCAGCCCCCATGCAGAGAACGGCACGAAAGTAAATCCAGTCCATCATGGTATTACCGCAGAAAAAAACAATACTCTCGCACAGCAGGAATTCCTGAATCACCCAGATGCGCGACCAGTATGGACGGTTGGCGAGGTCCTCGAGGTGGTCATACCAGGTGAAACCGTTATCTTCATAAGTTCTTACAGGCTTCATGTGATCAGGGACCATGGCGTAGACAAAATCGGGAATGATTGGCAGGCCGAGCCAGACAGACACGTGTGCCGCTTGTTTGTAGGTCTCGTCCATGCGGCGGACCTGGGAGTTCCTCTCGGCCGTGTTGTTCTGGTCGATGCAGATGGCGTCCACCCAGAGCCTGACTCCGATGCTTTTCGCGTGTTGCCCTACATAATGGAGACAGGACCAGAGGTTGACTCTCACGCGAAACTGTCGGTTGTTCAGATAGATAATCTCGGATGCTTCGCCGTCGCCCCAGGTGTAGGATACGGCCGTGTACTTTGGTGAGGCCGTCCGAGGAACCTTGATGAGGTTAAAGTGCAGGCTGCTGTGCGTGATGGAGACCGGCTCCAGAAGCCGAAGCTCGTCGGAGCTTGCAGCTGATGGATATTCGAACGTCATTTCGATCGCGGGTCAATCGCGTCAAGAGGTGAAGGAAACACTTGGGCAGGAGGCAACCAGGTTGGGTCTCGGCGGGGTAAAGTGGTCGCTTCACCAGTGGCCATGTCCAACAGCCAGGGTGGGCCATCAATCAATCAACGTCAACATCACCTCGACGTTGATGGAGTTGACGCTTTACGTAAGCATATCAGCAGTTGATTGAGTCAACGGCAGGTAATTATTGATTGAATTGACGTTGATTGAAGCCGTTGAAAGCCCCCTGCAGTTATTACCTAATCGTCCGTCCCGTTGTCAAAAGCCTGAGCTGGATGGATGGAATTTATTTCGCCCGGAGGCACTGAGCCTAAAGGGCCTATGCACGCTACCTACATTCGGTTCGTCCAAATTACAAGGTCCAAGGCAGGACGTTGGACCTCGTGGCGCTGGAGCTGCGCGGGACGCGGACAACAATGGTGGACAACGAAGCGGTTGCGAGCCAGTGTGACCCCTACAGCTTGTATGTGCAGCTGTCGCGATGCCGGACGTTGAAAGGCATCAAGCTCCTGTCTAAGGTACGAGAAAGCGATTTCGTCGGGAACGTCGTGCCGGAGAACATGGCAGCAGCTGAAAAGAGGCTGGAAGAGCTGAGCGATTCGACCGTTAGGGATGCAGAAAGCTGGAATTGGTGAAAAAGTTGGAAGTTGGAAAGATGGATGAAAACACGACAGTAGATGGAGGTGAAAATAATTGGAAGTTTGTGACGAACAGTCGGGCGCAGCAATACCAAATGTAATCAGTGACAACTTACCGTAAACCCCGCCCAATCTAGGCCTTTGTTTTTGGGGCCCCCAAAATTTCTGGCGAGCACGTGACCTCCGCCAGATCCAGATTGACCGAATCTGGGGCATTTATATGAATTGTCGGATCATCAAGGGTTGCGGAAGAGAACTGCTTTCTGAGGGCCAAGAAGGGAACAGGAAGGGAACAGGATGGGAATAAGGCAAATCAGGTAATTTCTTTTCTTCGTCGATTTGGGGGCCAAAATTCTGACGACCAAAAACAGTGTGGGTTTTTTGAGGGGTCGGGCTTTTTTTGCGCGTCCTCTAAGAGCCTTTCGTTCATCGCACCTTCCGTTCCTCAAAGCACGTGACTTTGGGTCGATCAAAGGCAGAAGTTGGGGGTGAGCTTCTTTCTTTCCTTGGCGCCCTCTGATCCTTCGTTCCCCATTCCCCAAGGGCCAAGCCCAAGTCAGGGGTTTTTTTTTTGCCGGCCTGGGGGCCAAATTTAGCAGGACTAAATGTGGGGCAAGTTCGAGGGGTACAGGAGACGCAAACCGCAAGCGGTTTGCCTAAAGAGCCTTGAGGAACGAATACAGATGTCACAGCTAATATTAAAACGTGTGATGTATCATGTCACGGCCAGGCTCATGCAGACGGCGGAACTCATCTATTGGGCGCTATCGACGAAGATTCTACTCTAAGGAGGGGAAGGGAAAGAGAATTGA
>MU858431.1:0-11169 GCA_033297075.1 Rhypophila decipiens | reverse complement strand
ATAGTTTCCTATATAGTAGGAAGGTGCTGCGCACCTTCTGTCCGAGGGTTCTTGGACTCCTCACGCAAGCAATAAAGTTCATTGTCTACTATCTTTTTCAAGCTTACAAGCTCTTAGTTAGAGCAACCTGATCAGTGACAGTACTTGCAGTACTTACCGCATACAACCTCCTTTCCAACTGTCAACCCCCGTTAGGCGTCCTGCCTTGCAGTCTGTACCTACCCAGGTGTCAGGTTGCAACATTAAGCTACTACGGCTATTGGTAGTCGAGTGCCTCGGCTGGATGGCTCGGGCATGAGCTATTTTGCCCAGGTTCAAACTACTATAAGTAGCTTGTATTCCTCCGGCTTTCATGCTTCCATCCTTATAGAGCCACAATACAGACATCTCTCCCACAGTTTATTGTGCCTCGTACATAGGGTGTGATTTGTCACTTGGGTCTGCCAGCTGACATATCGGGGTAGCACGAACGGCCCCAAGGAAGCTTGGAAGGCACACTATCGTGATCCTTCGCGACTGTTTCTCTGTTTGGATGCTTCAAGTCCGCCTTTCTCATGACATAGTGTAAAGTTGGATCCCAACGGCGGGCTGGGGCTTGCTTGGCGTAGTTGCACCACATCGCGACTCCTTTTCTGGTAGACGCCAGAGATGACTGAGCTGGTGTGGGTGGTGCTTGGGAGGACGGGAAGGTTCGTCGTTCGGGCCAGGTGTCAACGGCCGGCGGGTTTCTATTCCGAGCTCGAGACAACGACCATAAGAGGAATTCAGGTCACAGAGACGATGCACGAAAAAGTCTTATCTTTTTAAGAATGGTTTCTTGCCTTCTGGTATATCAAACCGACCGGGTCATTACGGGACGTCTTTGCCGTGAACTTTAGCCTGCAGGACGTCCATGACTCGGTAGATGTAATACCTACCTTGTCTTTCTAGAGAATCAATTTCCGTTCTGTGACCTCTCTATCTCAGTGTCAAGGTGGTCAGCTAGCCGAACAACGTGTTTCTTTTCGACTACTAGTACAAGGTAATCTTGTGGTACTCCAAGCCTGATCCCAGCTCCCCGTACATGATGCCATGGACATATGACTCTCCGACGAGGTCCAGAATTGTCTCTGGATCCTTCTCCCGATGGCGAAATACATATGGAACTTGTGCCCCTTGTAGAATGCCGACTTGGTCCCCTGCTTTTATTGTCCGTGGCCCGAGACCGAGGTAGCCACGCTCGGTCCGGAAGAGACACCTATTTCCGGCCCTGTTCATCCAGTCCACACGAAAGGAAACCCTCGTCTTGGACACGTAGTGGGATATGCCCACCGGGGCGTCTTCCAGTCCTCTCGCCCATAAGGACCTCTGCTCATTGCTTTCTTGTTTGAACTGTGACAGGCAGGGGCCAAGCAGTCGTGTCAATGGAATCGCGATTAATCTTTCGTCCTGATGATCAGCCTTGATGCCAGCAGCTGCCAGACATTTCGATACAAGCTCCAAGTCCCCTCCTACTTCATTGAGTAACTTTTCGATGTCCGGGTCACATTCGAGAGCAACATGGAATAGTTGAGAGAAGGCGATCGTCGCGAATTGCCTACCGATGTCTCGGTCCACCTTATCAGCATCATCATAAGCTTCTTTGTCGGCAATAAGCGTCAGTTCCAGTGCTTCCAGGAGATCCTTGCTGCCGTTTGCCCGTATTGGCTCTGGACAAAGAACGAGGTTAAACATGTCTACGATGTGGGAATACGCTCGAGTATTGTCAAAATCCCAGTAAGCTGGGCAAGTGGCTGTTACCGTATCAAGGCGGTGATATGGAGCGGCGAGGCAGCCAGGCCAGTCCTCCTCGTAGCTGAATTCCGCTTCTGAGGGAGGCGTGGTTCTGAACCTGCAGGGCGAGCGCTGTAGCGGTTTCCAGGGCATGCCTTGAGTGTAGTCGGGAACCCACGAAGGTAGGTTCGGGATCTTGTTTTCGTTCCTGTCGCCAACAAAACCCAAGGTCTCCCAGCCCTCCCAGGCAAGAAGACCGAAGACTGCAGCCTTGGTAAAGACGGTATGAACGTCCTGTGAGTAATCTGCGACGAGTGGGGTGATGTGGGTTTTGGTCGAAGTCCCTGGGCAAACAAATTTCAGCTCTCTGTTCGGAAGACACTATAGTACTATCAAGCGAGGCACCCACTAGACAAGGCCAAAAGGCCATACACCTTATCTCTCGGGTCAGTGGCATTTCTATCGCGATGATTGTGCGCCATAATGCCGATCGAAGAAGGTTCGTCTCTGCCCATGCCGCGTATACGAGCATTATTTACATCCTCAAAGAAGGTCCCGGCCCGGGAAAATTCTGGGAGCTGATGAACCTGCTGCCAGGTGCTGCTGGCGGCGGAATGAATTGCAACGATGGCGCTTGCTCTCCAAACCGCATCGAAGGAGACCATGAAGTGTCCGCAGACAAATCGGAGGGATTGGGCAAGCAGCATTTCTTGCAGCGTCCAAACACGGCTAAACCAGATATTGTCGACAAAGAACAGAATCATGGCAGCAAGTTGGGTGTCCGTAAACTTGCAGCGCACAAAGTATTGCTGGACGACGGAATAAAATGGACCCTTGTCGAGTGCAGGCATGAACTGCTCCCAGGTAAAGGTGAGCTGAGACATGCTGTTGACGGCGGTATCGGTATTTTGATCTTCATGGCCGAGCCATGCAAGGACCTCCCGAGCGCTGCCGTAAATATTGGCCATCAGGGCGACCTGATTAACTCGCTCAGCTAGGTCATCCTGGTTGATGCAGACGGCGTCAACCCACAACGGTCTTATTAGCCCCAAGTCGCGGAAGGATTTCAGAGCGTTAAAGAGGTTCTTCCGAACAGAAACCTCAGTCGCATCTATGGTAATGGTGTTTGCGGGGCTCGTCCACTCCTTGCCCGCGTCTTGGTTTCGTGGCCCACTCCAACAATAAGACAGACAATCGTAGATAGGGTCCTCGTCAAGATTGACAACTTGCATGTCACAGTGGATGACGTCAGCTGGCCCTGGGCGGAGGACGAGAAGCCGGATATGCCTCGCTGTTGGAAGGTCGCGGTACGGATAGCTCGCCATCATTCCGACCTGTGCGTGACAGTCTGCCGTTGTCCTTGCAGAGGCGCTGGTGAGTGGTAGTGGAGATCACTTGGGCTGTGAGGGTCAAATCTCACGAAAGGCATGCGGCGCCGCCCAAGATCATAAGATGACACACACGCCAAGGCCTTAGGTGCAGATAGATTACCATTCGATGACTGTTCATTGGTTGGATACTCTCCGGTTCCAATCGGAGCTGAGCTGGCAGTGTGGTGTTCTGTTGTCAGTTACACTCTTGTAACCAACCTGTTCTTGATTCTCTAGGAGCATTCTTGGCCACCGTCCACGAGCAAGGCTTTGGACTTGAGGCCAAACCACTGTTCTCAACAACAGACACACTGAACGGAAACGATAAACCGTTCCGAAGCACCGTATAAACACGGACATCCTCGCCATCTGAAATATGTATCTGATATTCTACTTCCACTGCATCCAAAAGCAGGCCACGGATGAAAGTGGGGCACGAGAGACTGAGGATTGCGTTCAGTTAAACAGATCTCTGAAAGTTGTATCTGATCTCATATTTTACTGCTGCGCCGCATCCAACAACAAGCCACGAATGAAATAAGACTATGGAAACTCGAGTATAGGAGTAGCCTTCATTGGCTGGCTCGCCTCTTGGATGAGTTAGATTTTCGTCTGTGAAATTTACAAGCCAATAACACTAAGATTTGGAACAGCCAATGGTCAGTGGACTAACTGGTTGTCTTCTTCACGGGGGGGCGTTCCCAATTTACAATAACACGTCATCAAGATAGCTGTAGTTACATGTAAGTGCCCAGAGGCGGGCATTGCTCCTCCTTGGGGGCCAGTTCTCGGTTAGTAATAGTTCAGTTTATCTGTGTTCCAATGAAATGTAGGAATGCACTTTGGAACTGATCAGTTGTCTATACTGTTCTATGAAGACGGATGAGTTGCCTACTTTGTCTGCTAACTGGTATGCCATGGATTTACCACCGCCAAAGAGAACAACAGCACTTGCGGCTGAGGCGTGCTTGTCAGCCTTGACCAAACCAATATCTAGCTTAGTTAATCATGAACTCAGAGGGTGCTGAATCTCCAATATCAAAGATACGGCATTGAAGAGATGCCCAAAAGGGCCGTTTGATACGTCAGTTCTCTGTCACGTTCATTTCAGGTAACCACGGAATCTTTTGTCCAAGGGGTTGAAGCCACCATTCGCATTTTGCGATGGTTACTGTCTTGCCCAAGCGCAGGTTCGTAGAAGATATCACTCTTGAGCAACATCCCATTGTGTAATGGTTGAAGCTTCGTGCCTTGGCAGTCGATACAATCTCCAGCATAGAAAGTTTGGTTGCTGGGCTTGACCAGGGTGGCGTAGGGACTAGGAAGCTATAGAGGGAAAAGACATAAACACAGATACATGATGGAGAAGCTACGAATAGAAGACTGTTAGTTCAGGAGCTAATCTGCAGAGTCATTTATCCATCAGAGGCACTCGACACGTAGTGAAGAGTCGCTTTTCACCCTGGTCTTGGGACCTAGCGAGGCCAGAAGGCCGGACCACAGTTTCCTGCTGTTGGTTGAGCAAGTTCTGGACTTTTCTCAACGATGTTCATGCTAATGGAATGTATGGCATTGCTGCAATATCCAATGGTTTCAAGATTTGGTTGGGCTGGCAGAGGAGGGGCAACTGTGGTCACTGGGCTGGGATGAGCAGGGCAGGTCACTGGCCACGAAGGGCAGGAGCCCCCCGGATCGAACGTCTGGCTCGGAGGGGTCGAGGTGGTCGGAGCTTGCCCCACGCACGGGTCGTCCGGTACAAAAACTTCTTGGGTCAAGCGGAATCCCGCGCACACTTTCACAATCTTTCGTCAACGTCGCAACAACCACCACTTCTGGTGAGTTTTCTTCTCCCCTTTCCAGACTTGTTTCCTTGAATGTCAATTAACACAGCTACAGCAAGCCCCTTTACTCCGTGACAAGTTTTCTGACTTTTGTCTTCCGAAAAAGACCCGCGCCGTGCCCACCATGCCGGGCAAGCAGTCGTCGGTGACCGCCGCCAAGCAAGGCGGTGCAATGTAAGTCCATCCCTATTCACTAACCCCCCCAGTCACCCGATTGTCTGGTTGTATCACCCCTATCTGCAGTCAATTGGGATCCAGGACCATAGTTGACGTCTTCCCATAGCTTCTGTGTCGATGTTGGCAGCGGCAGCGCCAGAGCGGCGTACTGCGCGCCTGGAAAGGAGCCTGTGCTCCTCGACAACCCCAACGGAGCGCCCAACCGGCGCTACCACCCAAACGAGTTCTCGACGAGCTTGTACCTCGACGACCCGGCCGACCCAGACCGGCAGCAAGTCTACCGCGGCGAGAACGAGCTGCAGAACTCGGGTCTGGTCTCCTGGCCAGCAAAGTTTGCCATCTACCGGCTGCAGTACAGGGTAGATCAGTTTCCCGCAGAGGTACGCGACCAGTACCCACATGTCTCGCTGCCCCCCTGCTCCGAGCAAGAGGAGGACTCGTTCCGTGAGGCCATCAGAAGGGGCTGGCGGCAACTCTTCGAAGCCACCAGGGGCGGTCTGGAACGCTATCTCCACAACCATGGCCATCCGTTTCCTCATCGCCTGGTTGTCACCACCCCTCCTCATTGGGAGGGTGATCTTGATCTCTCCGAGAAGGTCTGCGCCTTGATCGGCGACGTCTTTCCTGAGGTTCCCAAGGCGAGCATCACGGCCTGGTCGGAACCCGAGGCTCTTCTTCATCAAATCGCCACCGAGCGATGGTTCCACAAGAAGGTCTTCGGCGACGGAGGCGAGGAGGAACCCAGTGCTGTTGTTTCGCTGATTGACTGTGGTGGCCACAACACCGTAAGTGAGGCCCTATATACTCTTTCTGCTTGCCGTGCTAACAATTGTCTTTCCGATGTCCTAGGGCGTTGTCAATTGCTATCTTGCATTTAACCGACAGACAAAGCATGTCACTATCCAACGTCTTGATGATTCTTGTCATAGTACGTATCATTCTATAGTCCCCTCCTCTCCATTGCATTCTATATACTCCCTGCTGACATAGAGCTAGGTGCCGGTGGAGGCGGCGAGAGATGGGAGTGGGAAGTCGCTGAGCTTTACAACAAGCTCTATCTGGAATCAAACCGCGACAAGCCGGGATTCAACCCGGACGGTTTGACGCTGGCAGAGAAGCAAACCATCAGGGACGCCTTCTGTGTTGCCAAGAGGACCATGAACTGTCACACTGGAGACAACGTCAAAGCCACCTCCCTGGAGATGGACGCTACTCTTCGCGCGACTATTACCAAAGACGACATGATCAAAACCTTCAACAACGCTTTTCAGTTCCCGAAAAAGGTTGCAGCCGAGGCCATCAAAAAGCTCGCCGAGAACAAAAATCCGAATAAACATGTCATCCTCTGCGGAGGATCAGCCAAGAACCCAGGGGTACGAGACATGATCACGGAACTTTGTCTTCAGGCTCGCCTCGATCCTCCCGTTGCCACGGCCATTGAAGGCACACCAAGGCAAGTAAAAAAAAACTTTCGGCTGCGCTCCTCCATGTTTTATAGCGGCTAACAGTTCCCTTTGACAGATACAACAAGCACGCACAAGGCGGGGCCCTCATCGAGAAGCATTTGGGATCCCAGGACGTTACCCCAAAGAAGTATTTCGGCGAGCTGGGAAATGTGATTGCCCTACAATTGGGTACAAACAAAAACACTCCAGGCTCCAAAGATGTGTTCTGGGACCACTGCAGTATTCTGTATCCTCGGGTAAGATTGCCATGCCTCTTCTCTATCGATCCAACATCTCGAGTGATTGCCAGAGCTAACGATCGCTCTAAACCCTTTAGGATGATACCAATGATGATGGTGACGAGGCTCCAGTCTACATTGTTAACAGCGCCTTAAAGAACGGCCACAAGAGAATGGTCAAGATTCTCTGCGGCAAGGTTGGCGACCAACTGCCCGCGAACAGTCGTGCTGCCAGATGGGGTGGTGCTGGCCCTAAGTTTCAGCTGGGACACACCTACGAGCTCTTGCCACGAGAGATTCAACTCGACCGTCAAGGCACATGGGGTGTCAGACTGACCAACCTGCCTCTGGAAGAGGACGCCAACTCGCCAGGGGAACTTAAGTTCAAGCTGGAGTTCCTCCACAGATCCGGATCCAAGGTCTGGAGCAAGAAGACCAAAGTCGCTTATTTCACGCTCCACTGGAGCGCTGGATGTGGTTGTCTGTTGCTGTTTGATAGCAACACCTCTGTCGAGGAGTCAATCATGAAGATGAGCGAAGAGCACGAGGACCATGAGTACGGCTTGTGGGAACCATTCCCGGGGAAGGAGTCCGCGCCCAAGAAGGACAAGAAGCCAGCACGCCCAAGGGCTTCGAGGGCGAAGGGAAAGGTGCAGAAGACTACTCCCAGTGTCGAGACCGCTCCCGCTCACAAACATCACCATCTGACCCGCTCGGCCTTTCGTCAGGGACGGGTAGCATCCGCTGCTGCAGGCACCCAGCCCGTTGCTACTCAACCTGCTGCTACTCCACTCGCCGGCACCCAACCTGCTGGTACTCAACTCGCTGGTACTCAACCCGCTGGTGCTCAAGTCGCTGGTGTTCAACTCGCCGGTACAGAGCCTGCTACCAATGCCGATCAGGTCAATGTAGCTGGGAATGCAAATGCCACTGTTCAGGACAACACAACCACAGACCAGACTGCAACTGGAGACGAGGTTGCAACCACACAACAGAATGAAGTTGGAGAGAAGACCACAACCGGGGACAACACCGCGCCCGCAGAGCAGAATGCCACTGAGGAGGAGACTGCAGGTGGAGAGGAGAATCAATCTGGGTACGAGACGGCACCTGAGGATAGCGAAGCACCCTCTCTTGTTCTTGGAGAGACCAGTCAGGTGGCCGTCGCTCAGATGACCGTGGCCACTGAAGACGTCACCATGTCCGGCATGGAGGATCCTCCCCTGAAACACGAAAAGACCGACTAGGCTGTCTTCGACATTGCTCAGTGCATTTGGTGGCTTGTTGTTTTGTATGATAGTTATGGTTGAGGTGGACTGACTTGCGACAAAATGGGGTGAAGGAGTATCTGGAGTTTAGCGCGGCGTTAATATGTGATCGGCGCCGGAGGTTCTTGTAGTGGTCTCAACAGTCTATGCGTGATGCAGAGGTAATGGCAAGACTAGCAGTCTAGACAAAAGTACTTGTCTCATAGAGAATGAAGGGCATCTCCCTTTTTTCTTGTGACAATCGTTGACAGTAATGTGCCTTTGGTGTTTTGCTTTGTGTCCTTGTGCTTCTCCATTGACTCCTTATAATCCTGCCAAGATGTCGAGAAACATCGTGGAGTATGTGAGCCGTAAACTGTTACCGTCTTGACATGGAGGGAAGTAGCCAGAATAACGGAAGAGCAAACTGCATTGTACATGTATCTCAAAGTCTAGCTGGAGGCTTCTCGTCATCCCCGGCCTTACTATCTCACCCTCCATTGCAATACTATCTACTCACCAACACGACTCACTAACCTCTCCAGCCCCAATCCCCATCTCACTATCCTCCTTAATCTTCTTCTCATACCACAAAAGTCTCAATCCCCTTGGGCACACCATTCCACTACAGCTTCCGGCAGGAAAGAGGCCAACATGCCCACCTGAGTCACAGCTCCGAGCGACACTTCAGGATATACCTTCATAAATCTCTTCTCCGCAAGTCTGGCCGAACATGGTGAGACTACAAGTTAGGCATCCTGGGAATTTGTCCGCTTCTCGGTGTTTTCTGTCAGGACTTTTAGGCCGCGCAATGCGGGTCAGACAAAGCCAGTCGCTCAGAGGACGCGGATGGACATAAACCTCCTTATTTGTGTGGCCATAAGACCTTTCTTGTCCTCAGTGAATAGAGTATTGATAATAAAGAATAACCGTCCGTGTATGTGGCCATTTCTGAACCTGTCTAGCCAGTCTGGATGGATCCAACCCAGAATTCAGGTTGTATCATCATGCACTAATCTGGCCATGCCTTTCCACCATTCTACTGAGACACTTCAAGGACAGCCCCGCCGCAATACATTGGCGAAGAGCTTCCACATCCTTGTTGTTCTCTACTGTTGAAAAAGCCTCCTCTTCGACCAAACTCTGGTAGCTCGGTTGGCCGGTGTTTACCTTTTCCACTCGATCTCCACAGGAGCTGTGCCTGTTCACACCATCGAAAATGGTCCAGAAAGCCATCTTGCGCATATACCTTGTCGCGAGCCTCGAATGCCCATCTCACACCCCTGGAGCTGATGATGTCTTTTTCGAGGAGAATTAATACGTACACCATAGATTTTGCATACGTACACCATCTTGGCACATATGGCAGCCGGCAATCAAAGACCCGCATTTCGCATACAAAATACTATCCCTTTATGGTTATCAACCATTTCAACCCAGTCAAGCCAGTTCAATTTAGTCAAGCCAGTCCAATTCAGTCAAGCCAGTCCAAGCCAGTCCAATTCAGTCAAGCAAGTTCAATTCAGTCAAGCCAGTCAAGCCAGTTCAATTGCTGTGACAGTTCAATTGAGCGTTGTGGACTGCCTCAACACCAAGAAAAAGATCGCGAGATGCCGTGGTTTGGTTACTTATCCATAGTGGTGGCTTAGGGGATGGGTTTGTGCCTGGCAGGGGCTCTTTTTGTACGGGAAAAGCGGGTCAAATCAGGTCAGTTGCCAGCCAAGTGCCATTGTGGATTGCATGGTATACGTATGAAAAATCCATGATGTACGTATTAATTCTCTTTTCGAGAGCGAATTGACACCGAGCACATGATATTCCGTGTTCTACTCTGCCGGTTCGTCTATCGTAGTAAGGAAGTGCGCACGAACCCATAAATTTGAATTTTTGATTCCGTCCTGAATTCGCTGGCTGTGCGTGTGCTTGTGAATGCGGTTGCTGCCCGGAACCAATATGACCCGATGAACAGAAACCACCGTGATGCGGTATTTGTATTCGGATTTCCACATCCCATCAAATATATCCCAGGTAAAGATCAAACCACTTGTTATGTTGTGGTCTGTACGTCTCGTCGAATTCGCCAAGCAATGAGAGTGGCTGCTGTGACGAGCCGACTGGTACAGAAGCGGGTTAGGTACTGTAACCCTAACCCTGGAAGACATATTATGACAAGCGCGTCGCAGACGCGTTTCATTCCTCCCTTCTCCTCTTCTCTTCAGAGTAGAATCTTTGTTCGTAGAGCCAATTGAACAGCCATAACGCTTCGAACCGCTGGCCGTGACAGCTGCTCGGAACGTAGACATCGAGTGCCACCTTCTCTCTGAGTGGCGCTGCGTTTGGATCGTTTCTGCGGTACACGCCATAGATTCCAATCCGGGGCAAAATGAAGGTCGATTTCAGATGCGCTCACCCCAGGAGAGAAGGTCAAAGACTTTCTACTCGGGTGTATATAGCACGCCAGTCTGATGCCCTATCAGTTGATGAACCAGAGGCAGAGGCTCAGCAGTACGGAGACACAGGCTCTGACCAATTTGTGGACTGGGAGGACTATGTCGGATCTCAAGTTGTTGCCGCTGAGAACTACTCCACATCCCACGACATCGACGAGGGATCCGCCCTTGCCGCCGTCCCCCAGCATCCAGACCCACCTGCCAAGAACCGGCCCCGCTCCGGTCCCGTCTCGGAATACCGGGCAAACCGGACTCGGCCCGGACGGCATTTTCCGTCATGTACCAATTGATCAGAATGCAGCCTAGATCGGCCCGTCGCATATGTATCGAGTCAGAACAATATTGTTGCGTCGTTGAAACTAACGTACTCGACTTGTAGCTTGGCCTTTGTTTATTAGTGGTGTTACGAGCATGGAACAGCGCTGGTTTGATGAATTCACTTCCGGTCCATCATTGATCTGTCCATTAAAGCCTAGAATTGGAAATGATGAGCTAACGACGACTTCATTTTGTATTTCCTTATAACTAATCCATTGATGTCTTCAATATAATTCTAGAGAGTTAATAAACAGGCACTAATCCTTTCGTAAACAGGCACTAATCCAAGGAGGGTTAGGGTTATAGGTGGCAAAAGCCACCCCAAAAAAG
>MU858430.1:0-11234 GCA_033297075.1 Rhypophila decipiens | reverse complement strand
GTAGCGAGTTCACGTAACTGGGGTAGTCGTGTGGTAGGTTAAGCTGCCCCACTAACCTTTCGCTCATCTCCCTGTTGAGTGCTCTCGAAAGGTAGTTAATCTTCACAGCGTCGGTCCAAATCGCACCACCACTATCCGCCAGCTCCCTCTCGAACCTTGGAAGGAAGGTTGCGAAACTCTCCCTGTCTCCCTGGGTCATCTCTCCCAGCCTGCTTAAGGCTCCTTTCTCGAGGTTCGGGTCGCCGTAACATGTTCCCAAATAGTCAAGGAATCGTGACGGATTGCGGGTCCCATCATAACCTCCACTCTTGAAGTATGCTGCAGACATTGCTTGCGGGCCCTCTTCCAGCCTAGAGAAGACATAGGCAAACTGATCAGAGGGGAAACCTATAGCAGGGCCATCGATATCTAGCTTGTTTCTCATCTCGAGTTCCCACGTGCGAAACCGCTTTCTGTTGCCGTTGAACCGAGGAGGGTCAGGGAGGGTTGGTTTCTTCTTGGTGGCTCTGCTCTCTGCTGGTGCGCCGGTTGACTGATCGGCTGGTGGGTTGGTTGGAGTACTGGCTGGTAATCCTCCACTTGTCGGTGTGGATGAGGAGAATTTCTGTTGCAACTGCTGAATCTGCTGCTGTGTTGCTGCGCGTTCCTGCGCTTGCTGCTGCTTCATGGTGTTGAGCTGTACGGTCAACTCGTTCATCATCCGCATAAGTTGCTGGGCCTCACTCTGAGGCTCTACAGCCATCGCTTCCGACGCCATTCTCATGTGGCTATTCCGTACTGTATGTTCCTCACGCCGCAACGAGTTCCGATGGTTCGGGCGGTTGCCTCGCTCTGTCCACACGAATCTCGATGGGTCTTTCGTCATCGGCTGCCTCGCGCAACCTGGCTCGCAAAAACGTTTCTTGCCGCTACTTCCTGGCTCCTTACGCCAGGTCTCTCTTAGAATCGCGTGCGTCGCTCGTCAGCCTTCGCTAACCGAGATCGTCAACCCCAACGACTTCAAGGGAAGGAAGTTTCGCGTAATGTAATGGGCTAAGGTAGTGTATTGCAACTAGCTAAGCGTTCACAACGAAAACGCGAAACTTGAAGGAGAAAGAAGAGACGAGAAAAGAGGTCTGATGGGCTTTGCCCATCAGAGTGGGAATAGCTTCATCAAGGGTCGCTGGTGGGGCTCTGCCCCACCATTCTCGGTGCCACGGCCGAGGGTTGCCGAGGCCCTCACAGGGCTCAGCCCGTCACAGGAATGGGGGGAGTTGGATTTTCGGATTTTTTTCCGGATTTCTAGTCTGCCCCCAGCACCCATAGTATACTTAGCCTTACCGCTGAGAGTTGTAGTATTGGCATTAAAATATAAGACCAGTCTATAACCAAGTAGGAGCGAAGTTACCCCTAAGTCCTAGCTACTCGATTGGTTGAAGTGACACGGTTGTAGTACCGTGGATAAAGAACAAAACCCTATACATGCACGCTTCGTAAAAGAGTTCCAATATGGCTAGATTTCCTTAGGTCTATTGCAGTCCGAGCCCAACTAAGCCAGTTACTGAATAGACTAAGAAAATCAACCACTAGGAGGGGGTAGTGTGAGGATCGTATAGAGGAACAACCACCCTATACACCCTCATACGTACTATACATACCATTTACTTGATTGGATCTTCCAATCAAGTCTAGTTGCTCTTTTGGGCTATGTTACGTAGTGGTGTGGTATGTCACGATCGTTACAGGGGATACGGTCGAAATCTGGGCGAGGCTTTTGAACAATGGTGGATGGTACGCATGGTCGCAAGGGAGGTACGATATTGCCGAGCAGATGCTAAACAAAGCAAGAAAGGCTCGCGAGAAGGCGCTAGGACGAGAGGATATGGCGACTCTGGAGACTATATCACTGTTTGCTTTGGTGCAAAAGGACCAAGGCCGATGGAAGGAGGCCGAGTCGCTGTTTATGCAGGTGATGGAGACGAGAAAGAGGGTGCTGGGAGAGGAGCATCCCTCGACGCTGACCAGCATGGCCAACCAGGCGTCGACGTACAGGAACCAGGGCCGGTGGAAGGAGGCCGAGTCGCTGGAGGTGCAGGTGATGGAGACGAGAAAGAGGGTGCTGGGAGAGGAGCATCCCGACACGCTGACCAGCATGAACAACCTCGCCTTTACTTGGGAATATCAAGGCCATCACTCAAATGCCTTAGCACTGATGAAGGGCTGCGCCGAGGCTCGGCGGCGAGTGCTTGGCGAAGAGCACCCGCATACGCTATCCTCCTTAACTACCGTGGCTGTGTTCTGAAGGCGTCTATAAATATGTGTGATCCTGAAGTTTTTCTGTGTGTTTCTGGTTCCATCGCCTGGATTTCCAATTATTGCCACAGCATTGCTAAGCAATCCTTCGCCACCAATAATCGTCCATCGGCACCCCTGAAGCCTTGCCACACTTTGACAGGAGCCAGATGTGTGCGAGTGGCGACGTCTGCTCTCGGTGGAGAGGTGAGTCACAGAGAGCGGGGTGTCCTCTTCGCGTAGCAACCACGTGGTGGAGCACCTTATCACAAACTATCAGAGAACCAAGCAGCCTAAAACAGTGCAATATAAAATTGCCAGCAAGCATATTTGGTCACTTAGGCCTCTAAAGAGGAAAAATCGAAGTTGAGTTTTGCCTTCTCGAAGTGACATATATTAGCGTTGCTGGAAGATGCTAGAATTCCCAAACTATCTATAAATCGACATGTCCTCCCAGACCCTTCTGGTGTCAAGCTAGAAAAAAGAAATAAACAGGATGGATGGAAAGAGCTTGAAACGGATTAGACATCGTATGAGAAGCCGACCGTGAAAACTCTCCCCGATGTACAACCAATAGACACCATCTGCCCCTGGACAGCAGAACAGGTTGGGCGGTATTCAGGTGGCAACCATATTAAGTTCTGACCGTTCCAAATAATCCAGGTCTGGTCCCTCACGAAACTATACGTCTTCCTTCCTGGATCTTCCAGTGTCACGGCACCAAACCAGTCACGTGGCCACGTGCCAAACCCCACTGTTATCTAGACAGGAGACGCAAACCGCAAGCGGTTTGCCCAAGGAGCCTTGAGGAACGATATTCGAGATTACGACCATCTCAAGATGTCGGATTGTCAATAGCTACAGGTTCGGGTTCTGATGAAGACATTGCGTTTTGGTGGCTTACATTAGTGCGGCGTTTCAGGCCTCTGATAGGTGGCTGATGTGAGGACCAGGCCCTCCCAGACCCTTGTTTCACGACTGCCAGCTAGCTCGCAGAGCTACCGCTGGGGACCCGGTCACTAGGACCAATCAGAGGCAAGCAAGGCAGGGCGAGGAGGACCCACCCTAGAATGCATCTTGGTCGCGCTTCGCGCTCCAGCGATTGTTCTTTCTTTTCCTTTCCCCTCCAGCTTAGAATCTTTGTTGATAGCGCCCAATTGATGATTTCCGCCATCGATCCCTGACGCCGGCCGTGACAGCTGACAAGCGACCAATTCATTCCCAACAAAGGTTGTCTAAATAGCGGGGAAATGAGATGATAGTTGGGAAATATTCTGGAAGGGATTATGAGATGCGAGCGATGTAAAGTCGCGGAATATTGTGGCAAAGAGCACCAAAGGGCAGATTGGAAGGTTCACAAAGCGATCTGCATGCCTTACAATGGTAAAAGTTGCTGAGGGCGGTATGGCTAGGTCGGTAGGAAAAGATTTCCATTTGATATTTAACATATTCTAAAAGCCTGTCCAACCACCTTTGCCTAGTCTAACTCTAAATACTTCCGTGGGACATGACGACTGCGGTGGGGTCGTGTTGCACTTTCTGAGGTTGTAGGTGTGTTTGAGTCGACCGAGGATTCTTCGTAGTTGGCAATGGTTGACGGGGAAAGGGGAACGGATGGCGATTTCATTGTGTCATCGAGTGCGGTATGTGCTGGTTCCTGTATGGTTGTCTTGGAAGGGGTTGTAATTCTGCCAACAGGCTCCGAGAAGCGTGGTTTTTTCATCGGAGTCGATGAAGGTGCCGGTCTCTCCCAGCGTGACCTTTTCGAAGATGGCGTCGTTGCCGGGGTTGATGTCATTGCCGTAGTTGTCGCTGCTGCCGAGTTCGATCTCGGCAGATAGGCTAGGTCAAGGACCCGCAGGGCCAAATGGTTGGTGTCAGTTGTGCGGCCGGCTACCTTTGCAGTGATACTGAGAAATGACCCAGATTGTGGTGTCTTGACTTTCTCCCAGCGTTTGGTGTTTTCGAGGAAGCAAGCCACCGAGTGGTGTACCGGGGCGAGTTTCGAGGTGTCATATACCGATGTTTCAATAACAAAGGAGCGGGGTTCATAGCCATCGGTGGAGATCGTATCGCAAGAAGACACTGAGCCGATGACGGACACTATCGGGCACCACTGACCCGGTAAGTGCTGGCGGTACTGGTCAAAGTCGGTCACATCTCCAGGGTGTCTAGAGGATTAGTCCGAGTTGAATAGAGCGTGTAGTTAAGCGTACCTCATTAAACTCAACGTTTGGATGTTGATCTCCAAGGTGCCATCGTCTGACGGAGCAGCTGAGAAGCGGCCATCGGTGTAGAAGAAGGTGTTGGGAACATAGCATTCTCGTTCTTGTCGTGTCAGATAGGTGTGGATGCGTGTGCGGATTGGTTCAACGGTGATGCTAGAACTGTGAAAGCCGTCTTCTTCAAAGACATTGATGTCAGTGTGGATTTCGGTGTAGTTCGGAGTGTCTTTGCTCGGATCATCCGCAATTGAGTCGACAAAATCACGTAAATGAATCAGGTTTGAGAAGGTTGGTTGTCGAGACATATTGAGGGGACTTGAATGATGTAGAGCACGGAGGAAGGTGAAGTGGGACAGGCGGGAGGGAGTGGAAGAGGACCCTTGTCTCAGTCTAATGTTGGCTAGCTGGTAGTGGGTGGTTTATTCAGTTGTAGTCGCCAGATGGACAAGATCACCTTCAAGGAGGGAGAAGTCAGGTGGGTCAGTGGTGAAATTTTTGATATTCGCTGATGGTGACTCAATGGGAATATAGTGTGCAGAAGGGATGGGTCAACAAGCCAGTGGGCATCAAGATAGTTATCTGTCCGTACTGTATGCTGTTCGGTTTTTCCAATTGAGTAACTATTGCGAGTCTAAGTTATGCACGAACAGCAGATGGATGCACGGGTTGTCGTCTGACAGAGCATGCAATACGTTGATTGGGTCTATTTTGGTTGCTGTTTTGGCGAGGAATGAATAGCATTGGTGGGAGCACACCATGTGAGCATACGCGCAGGTTAATAAAACCGCCACCGGATTTCTGAGCAGGTCTTTGTTGCCGACCTAACCGGATTTGCGCATGAAAGCGGTGCTTAAGCACAGAGGGCAAGAAGGAGGAGGAAAAAGGAGGAGGAAAAAGGAGGAGGAAAAAGGAGGAGGAAGACGACGGGGGCGCTGGTGTTTGCATCGTTGGTTGATAGGGAACGGGTCATTGGGCTGTCATGCATTGTGACTGGGAGAAGGCCTTGGGTCAGGAGGGGGGAAGTATGGAAAGGGAATAGGAAGACGATACGCCGTATAGACAGCAGATTGAGTTGGAAGGCAAAAGTGTTATGTATCGCCACGAAATCAGAGACCAAGAAACCAATAGAAGAATTAAAATGAGCCAAGATGAACGGTGGGGACGGAAATTCTCGAAATCTAGTTGAGCTATTTCGCAGTTTCGATGTTCGCAATCGGGAGAATGTATTGCGAGCGGGTTTGGGGATCCGGACTTCGGCAGACATATTCGAAGCTGTTCAGAATGATGCCGAACGGGTCAGAGCGGAGAGGAGGGGGGTTCGAGGACCTGGTGAAGGTGTTGTGTCAGCAAATCAGGGAAAGCGCACATCAGTGCGCGTGGTCAATATGTCTCAAGAAGAATGTGAAGAAGCGAGAACAGATGGAGGATCTGATCAACAACAACTTCGGATGCTGAGAAATGCTGCATCGAGGGAGGACGCCATCGCGGGTCAGAACAGCGAGGAGATGGTAGACCAGTGTGAAGATGTTCCTGAACGGGATTTGTTGAATGGATCTAGGATTCAGGTGGCTCTGAGGACGGTGGCCCGTCTCTGGGGCGGAGACAAGGTGCAACATTACCGATGGGCAGAAAGAGGAGAAAGCTATTGCAAGAAACTTTGCGCAGCGGCTCGTGAAGTGAGGGACTGGGATGAGGCGGTGGTGAAGTTAAACAGGTTAATCCATAGGCGAGATCAACAAGTTGGGCGACGGCGCGTCAGAATGGGTGTCAACCCTATAGAGGCAGCAGATTTGATAGATTTGAGAGCTTGGAATTATCAAGGGCCATATACGAAGAGAAAAGATGGGGAAGAAGTTGAACTGGCTCTTATGAAACTGTGCAATACAGATTTGCGGAGCGGTTTCCGTTTTGACAAATTCGGACTCGTCGTGGGAAATGACCAACAGACGGTGGATACTGCCAGTGACGATTGGCTCACGGCACAGAAGAGGTGGGAAGAGTCGAGAGGCGCCGCCGCAGATGGCGGAAATACGATGCAACAAGAGCAGCAACGACCGGGTATCGTGCCAAACAGCGGCGAAGTACTGCAATCTGGTGTTGACGGGGCGAGCCAGCAACGTCAGGAGACAAGGAAGAGGCGCAATTATTCTATTGCGAACGGCAATCCGGGGGCAAAGCGTGCCAGAAGAGCAGATCCGGCGAGGAAGAGCGAGGAAGAGCAGATGGCGGAGCTCGCTAGCGTCCTGCGGGTCCTGGATGATGAGTTCAACGAGAAGGAACAGCTTTCTCGGGAGCAGACTTGGTGCATGCCCATCCCACTAGAGAGGAAGGTGGAAACAGTTCGCGACTTCTACGAAGCCTTTCACGATGTGAACACGTTGCCGATTCATACTTGTATGATATGTTACGGCAAGTACGCCAAGTCCGAGTTGGAGGAGGTGAGCTGGGAGTGGTTTACGGCGCAGTTTGTGGGAAATCACAGGCTTTCGATTCTCGGATGTCATAAATGCGTCTCACCTGGAGAGAACATTCCCGGGTGTCGAGAATGCCTGAGGTGTCTGAGAAGAGGTGTCTTGTCGCCTGCAGCTCAGTTGCACAAGCGTCTGGGTTGCGAACACATGTTTCCGGATGAGCTGAAGGGTCTCACGGTTGTGGAGGAAAGACTGATCGCGTTGAATTCTTGCTACGGCTTCATCACCAAATATAACACGTCGGAAGGGAGGAAACAGGGAGTGAAGTATCCGAAACATGTCAAGGGACATATCACGGTGTTCCCCAATAACGTGCAAGAGCTTGTGACAAACGTCCTCCCTCACCCGCTTTTGAAGGTCATGGAAGAAATTCACGTTTCCTGGCAGGGAGCCGAGAAACCAGCACCGAGTGATCTTTCAGCACTTTTGTCTGTGCGGCGTCGTGTAGTTGAGAAGGCATTGTTGTGGCTCAAGAAGAATAATCCGCTATATGAGAATATTGAAATAAATACAGCGGAGATGGAGAGCTGGAAGGGGTCGTCGCATGGAGTACCTCGTCAAATCTACGAACGTCTGGAGCGGAACGAGCCGTCAGCCTGGGAGAAGACAAGAACGGCGCAGCTCGTGCCACCCACGGATCGTGGTTTGGAAGAAGCGGAACCGATAGACATTCGAGAAGTTCTTGCGTCGTTGGAGCAAGGAGGCAGCATTATTGACGGGCAGGAGTCCTTGGTTGAAGGAGAGAGTTTTGACAGCGAAGATGGACACGAACAGGACGAATTGGATGTCTCAGAATCTGCCATCCACGAAATCAGCTCGTCTGGCATGTTCGCTGTTGACGCGGGTCCGACCGTTCCAGACACGGAGAAGCTGCGTTACGTTTGCGACGCTCTAGACCATCATGCTCTTTGGAGCAGCAGGGGAGGATCCGCCTGGGTGGGGTCAACTGATGGGCAGGCAGAGAAAGGGTCGGAGCCGTATATCGTCATGTCTCGTGGCGATGATTTTGCCGACTCTTTTGATCCGTGGTTTTTCGGAAAGACTTTCCCGACCTTGTTTCCAACCGGTGGCGGTGGACCGCGTCAAGTGGAGGAGAGTATAGAGGATAGGGAAGGAAATGGCGTCTCGAGAGCCGAAGTGGAGGCTGCAGCGCGAGGTCTCGTTGCATCGCGAAACATCAGCCTCCAGAAGTGGGCGGAACTGGTGCTGCAGCGGCACGGTGGACGCTTCGCCACACATCACGTTTTCTCCTTTCTCGTGTTCAACATGGGAGTCAAATCGAGGAATCATCACGCAAGCATGCTTAGCGTGACGAGGAAGAACTTCCCTCAAGTTGAGCGCCTATTGCAATCGTTAAGTCCGGAGGAGGTGGAGGCGGCTAAGATCGAGCTCGAGGCGACTGGAAAGACGACGAACGAAGGGGTCAACCAGCTGCTGAGGAGTCTGTCTCTCTATGGGTATCGTCAGCCAATGTCCAGAGAGAGCCGGCTGAGCATGCGGCGAAAAATCCTGTCTCTCATCATCCGCTATGGAATCCCGGCCATATGGTTTACGCTTAACCCGAACGATCTGACAAACCCAGTGAAACTGAGACTGGCGGCATACCGAAGGCGGACTCCGGAGGAGGCGGAGGCTTTTTTGACTAGTCTGGATGCGGCGTACAAGCGTACGCGACTGGCTGTGTCAGATCCTCTGAGTTCGGCGGTTTTCTTCCATAGGGAGGTTTCCATGTTCTTTGAGCACTATGTGAAGACAGGAGAGGACTCGGTATTTGGGCGAATTAGCCAGTATTTCGGAGCGGTTGAAACAAATGAGCGCGGATCGCTGCATGTGCACGGTCTCCTCTGGCTGCAGGGAAACATGCAACTGAGTTCGTTGCTTGGAGATATCTTGGCAGAGGAGCAGGCGTCGTATAGGGAGAAGGTCATTCAATATGTTGACAGTGTGTTTACAGAGGTGGGCAATTTAAATTTTTCGAATATCCAAATGACGGGATCTCTGCGTTGAGAGGGGGGGGGGGGAGGGAGCAGGGTCTTTGTAGGAGTTCTGCTGATCATTGACAGGATCTTGACCAGGAGTCGTCGTCTGCTATCCGGACGGAAAGATCAGTGACGTCGGATATATCGAGTTTACTGGAGAACAGTGAGCAGTTCGCGGCCGCGTTCGACGAGGAGGCGAATTTCTGTGCCGGGTCCACGCAGATCCATACCCATAGCCCGACGTGCGTAAAGTACGCCATCGGGCCACAGGGAAAGAGAAAGGGCGGCGAGTTTTGCCGGTTCAAGGCGCCATGGAAACTATCGGAAAAAACCACGCTGACTGAGGATGGAGTGCTGCGGATTCGGCGTAGCCATAGCATGGTGAACAGATGGAATAAAGCCATCGCGGTAGGGCTCCGTCATAACCACGACTTCTCGTTCATCGTGACGCAGTGTAGAACGATGGCCATCGTCTACTACGTGACGAATTATGCAACCAAGGTTGAGGATCCGGTTTGGAAGCGGGCGGCCGCAGCGGCAGAGGTGATGCATGTTTTTGGGAAGGATTTGGTCAGGGGAGAGGAAGCGGGTGGCGTAGGACAGCTCCCCGGGCAAAAAGGGCGTGGTAACAAAACACGGTGGTTTCTGATGAAGGTTGCAAATCGGGTCTTCACGGAGCGGCCGCTGTCGCAGGTAGAGGTTGTGTCGCACCTGTTAGGGTATGGTATGGAATATACCAACAGCGAGGCATGGACGTTTCTCAACGCATCGTCCCTGTATTGGCATATTTTCCGGAGATGGGGCCATCTCCGACGATCGGCCGGTATGGAAGGGTTGGAGCACCCGGTAGATGAGACCGTGCTTCTAGAAGAGGGCGGGCGGAAGATTTCTTTAGTGGAGGCGTATCCGCATCGCGGAGACGTCCTGCGGGGCCTGTCGCTATACGACTACCTGTCGATTGTGAAGCTGAAGCGGAAGAGCACCAGCGTGGCAGCATGGGGGGAGGTGGACTTCTGCAGCGTATGGCCTCCCTCAGAGACGTGGGTGCAGTCGTTGCGAAAGCCGGGGAAGCAAGCTGTCGTCTGTCTGGATGGCTACTTGAGCATGAACTTCAGCGAAGAAGACGAAACGCATTATCGGAGGTACGTATTTCACTAGGCTCTATCAGGGGCGGGCCGCCACAGCATAGAAAATGGTTAGTGTATTGACAGCTATTGATACAGAGCGGCTGTACAGCACCTCGCCATGTTCGTACCGTGGGAGTCTTTTCTGAACGAATCGCAAGGGGATATTAACGACATCTGGCAAGGGAAAAAGCGGGCCTTGTCAAAAAGACTATCAAATCACGTTGATAACATTCAGCTGCTCCGCCGGTCAGCAGAAGACGTCAAACGCGACGGCAACCAATGGGCTGCCCTGTCAGGGGACAACATCCCACCGTCTGGCACGGTCGAATCGGGCCGGGGCGAAGGGGAGGAGGATCAGGAGACAAGGTACCGGTCTGATGATGTCGGCATCGCCACGCGACTTATCGACGTTCTGAGAAACGCGATAGGGGAGTCAGAGGTCACTGCCAGGTCGGCGGAGATCACAGGGATGGTCCGCCAACTTTTACAGTTCCAGCATGTGGCGATGGGATCTTCAAATGAGTTGCGAGCCACGGCAGTGTTAGAGACAGCGCCGGGTGCACCACGTGCTCAGTCATCAGGGGCAGGGGTTCCTGACCAGGGACTTCTCAGGTCTATCAAGTCACAGCAGGCGAGCGCTTCACGGGAGCGAGAAAAGATGATCCAGGGCATACAGAGCCGGCGGGAATCCGACCTAGAGGTGACGGGCCACGCCGCAGCTGTATACAGTGTCCTGAACGGCTTCGGAGAGCAAGATGTTGAGATGACAGAGGCCGATTCTGAACATTCGATGCGGCGTGTGGCACCGTCGGCGAGCATCAGGTTCGGGCCGACCACGTCGATCGCGGAAACTGGAAGGCGGCTTGCCGAGTCTTACACTCTTAATAGGAAGCAAGGCATCGCCTTGGGTTTGGTATGTCGCCAGCTGGATCGACTACGTCATGACGAGCGCGGGACGGCGCAACTGTGTATGTTTGTTGGTGGAGAGGGCGGAACCGGAAAGTCCCGCGTCATCGAGGCCATTGCCGAGCTATTTGCGAATAGGGACATGTCGCACCGCCTATTGGTGACGGCAACGTCAGGGACGGCTGCGGCGCGTATCAACGGAGTGACGGTCCACTCAGCCTGCGGTGTTTTCCAAGCTGCGTCACGAGCTGGCGG
>MU858429.1:0-11260 GCA_033297075.1 Rhypophila decipiens | reverse complement strand
AAATTCTAAGCTGCAAGCCAGCCTTAGAATTGTGTGTTATATAGTGGTTTCAATAGGGCACTATCGCTTGTGTTATCACGGCTCGCCGTGACAGATACTGGGAAAACATCATGGGCACTGTGGGCTAGAAAAGAAGGAAGCAGACAATGCTAGCGGCCCTCGTTACTCGAATCATAATGTCTTCGACTCAGATGACTTTCGCTGTGACGCTATAACGGATAATGATTGGTTGGTGGTATCCGGCATTAATCCGGATTTCAAAGACGAGTACAGCCTTCAGCAGGCCACTCCAGCGGATGAGAGAGCCCCTCCAAAACAGGACTTGCTATACCAAGCAGCTCTTGCTGCTGCGGCACAGAAAGCAGCGGCCGCTGGAAAATTCGACCGCAACACTTCACCAAAATTACTAGCAAAGCTCACCACAGACTCCTCCAAGCCACTACAGACCTCTAACATCAACGATACTTTAAATGAATACGATCCCAATACTTACGACACTGACTTCGACGACAATGTCATTGCCGAAGCAAATGCTAGCGCCCTCGCCAACGATTCGGACGGATTCTATCTTCGAGAGTTTGGGTTATTATGCTTAGAGTAGGAATGATAGTGCCAGTTTACCAGAGAGCAAAGTTTTACCGGATTTAGCCGTATTAGTGTACTTGCTTTAATATACATAAGAATGAAGCAGGCGATGGGTTACTTGAATTGTCTATAGAAGCGCACTGCTGGCATTGTCATACCCTTAGTCTCAGCCAATTTTTCAAATCTCAGAGCATCAGGTGTCGGCCGGGGCCAAGAACGTTCCCAATATTTTAGTATTCTCAATCTCTCTTCTCCTTCTCCAAAATCTCCTCGTCTAAGCTTTTGTCTTCCCAACCAACCGGCCCTCCTTGAAATACCACTAACTGACCGTCAAGTGTTAGCTGAACAGCACCACAGCCGAGAGCGGTGTCGTCAGTCCTTTCTACTAAACTCGCGTCCCATCCGAGACACCAACCTAATCACTTCCGATGTAGCGTAGAACACTGATAAAGTGCCTGCCAACAGTCAATCGCTCTCGCCTCTCGGTTGTAACGCACCAGAAACTCTTGCTCGTACTTTGAGAAATTCCTTCCTTTCAGATGTTGATGAAGTACACTTTATTAGCCTTGGTTCCTAGAATTGGATGGTACAGACTTACTAAAAAACATCCTTCGTTGCAAATTCTACCCAGAAACAAAGCGTCTTTCCTACATTCCAGCTCTCGCACACCCGCATTTATTGAAGTCGTATTACTTTACAAAATCACACAAGCTCCATATCCACCTTTAAACCAGCCGCTTTAGCATGCTCTTCTATAAACTCCAACAAGTCAACATCATCCCCGAGCGTTGTAAGAGAACAAAACATAGGCGTTTCCTTGGAGAATGCTTCAATCTTAGCAAGATCCTCATAGTTGCTGCGGTCATGTGTTGCGGGAATGACAGACTCAGTTTCCCATTCCGCATGATTAAGGCGTTCTCGGGAGCTTGATTTTCGATACCATTCCACTTCGATATCGTTTTCTGAGCTCCCTATGAGCTTTGCGTCTTCAAAGTCAAACGCAATACCCTGAAGCTCATTCTCCTTTAGAAGGCCGTCGATGAATTTCTTGCCCGTCGTTCTTTGAGGAATGAAAAACTCAATGTATTGTGCTCGCTTGCGTTCTTCTCATTCTTCCGAGTTCTGGGAGCTGTTCGACCAATCGGAGCACAGCTAACCCATTAATAGATGCGGTATTGAGGCCCAAAACATCCTCAGGGATCTCGAAGCCCTCGTATCGCGGGGTATCCAGCCAAATCGAGTCGATATCGTCCAGTCTCTAGTCGCAGCGTCTAGAATCAAAACATCAACTATCGACACCCGGGAGAGATTGATACGCTCCGCCCAGGTACTACTCGGAGAGCACGCATCCCTACAGCTTCAAGTCGAGGTGGTCCAGCAAAGAAGCACTTTGATGCGACTTAAAGGCGACATCGATGGCTCTGCGCGTATCATTGAGGAATTTCTCCCCCGCGTCACCGCCGGCCCACACCGATGTGCTAGGACCGCTATATATATCCCAAGCCAAGAATTTTGCGTACAAATTCTCCTTCGAAGAAGCGCACCGTCAAATAAAGAAATATGCTCCTGTTCGCATCGAAGGACGGCTTGGGCTGCTGTGGGACCACATTCATTGCGTTGGCCGTATCTTGAGGGGAAAAGGCCGTTTTGAAGAAGCTAGACGATGCTTTGAACTTTGTCTCAAGACCCCAGAGCTTACCGAATCTCGACGACTCGTGATCCTTTCTACCACGGCGGATCTCTATTGCGAGCTAGACTACCAGCACCGCCAGCTTTGCATGGAAACTGCGGAGCCAGTGTCGAACCCTCTTCTCCACTTAGCCAAGAATTGGCTAACAAAAGAGTGGCAATATCTTCAGAGTAGCGGGCCTTCTAAAGGGAAGCGGCGTTCCCACTTTCCTGGTAAATCCCTCGACACAATGGTCAGTTTGAAATTATCGGGCCGCAGGCACGCAAGTCCGTCCTTGATGAGTTTGGCATCGAATTTCCGGAGTTTCCTATGCCCACTGAGAAGCCATTCCCTTGGGATCGGCCGCTGCAATCCATCTCTGTCCCCGGAACGAAGTTGTCATTACGTTGTGTCGGGAGGAGATTTACCTCTCGCTTTATCACGACCACCCCAGAGGAGTACCGTGAGCGGTTTCTCAAGATGTAAAGAACTAAACACTTATAACGGGTTTACATCCATCCTTTAGTTACTAAACAGCTAATAGACTTCGAATTACCTCCAATTCTTCGTATCTGGCACTGGGCTATTCGAGTATGTAACTGATCAAGCCTCCACAGTGATATTATAGGTTCTTTCGACCCGCTAGGAGTGTTTGTTCCATCAAGGACCGGGGTATCCATTCAAGACGGAATTTTATCGACTTTGTGAGGAAATACAACCTATTATGGTATTGCACGAATTATGGGCTTGAGGAAAACGAGAAGGGCGACCAGGATGCAGGGAACCTTTCCAAGTCGGCCACATCTGCGGGTAGTTCGGCAAACCCGGTTAGTCTCCTGTCATTTGACGAGCTTGTCGCCAAGCTGGGAGCAAACTTGGACCAGGGTGGCGTGGACGAGTTTATGGGACACAGGGGGTGATGGGATGCTGCTGTTCTCGGTCGGGGGTGTATCTACCAAGGATGTACTCACAGGTTTCATGACCTCTGCTTTCCCTCGGCGTTGGGGTATCAAGACCCTCCGAGGGATGCTCCAATGACAAGGTAGTCTTCTGCTGCGGCCAAACGTTTATTTCATTTCCATGTACCCACAGTCAGGAGATATCGACGCATGGGTCATAATCAGCACTCTCTCTGAGAGTATATAGTTTTGTTGAGGATACTATTGCTCAGTTGGAATGATATATTGCTGTTTTGTTGTTAGTAGATGGGAAGAGAGATCCAAGCTTGATGGGTGCTGGTGGCCCCGACTGGCGAACCCGGACCACGCTTGATATGCGGCTGGCAAAACACCCTCCACCTTCGTAGTGTCTGCAAAATGCTGGGGGCGGCTCGGGACCGCATTCTCGCTCCCAGACCAGCGGGGAGCAGTAGAGGGCAGGCCAATCGGATGATACAACCCTGGACTGGCAACAGGAAGGGCAAATAAAGTCAGCTACTCAATCATCTGTTATAGATCAGCCCGCCTCCCGGTTTTACGATCCTGCTCCACGGCCCCAAGACAAAAAGACCAGCCTCCAACCATCCTCATCTTAGGTGTGCTTCATGTAGATTAGCTTGGTTGTTGACTCCATGTTCTGCGGTTGGAGAAGAGGGTTGCTCTACAGCACACAAACGCAACAGCCAATCATTGCTACCAACATTGAGGACGTGCAGGGGGGTATGCCCTCCCGGACAAGAACCTGTTTTCCCATCAGACGGTTGGAGCCAACTGATATATCACAGTTTGGGTACAGTCGCAGGCGATCGGCGTGGAACGTACGAGAGCCTCGCCAGTGTGAGGGGACCTTCAGCGTGAATGTATCCCCGTCGCGGCTCTCGATCTCGTAATGCTGCTGTGTCAACGGGAAGTCCAGCTTACGACTCGGTCGATCGGTACGGTAGACCTTCTTGACAATGAAGACCCTGTCCCCGACGTCGAAATCGGGTTCCCGTCTGGCCTTGTTTGCCTGGCGGACTTGTCGCTCCTGCGCAGCGGTGATGTTCTGACGAGCGATCGCGATTCGCTCTTCTACCCGTTTCGCGACTTCCTGCGCCTCTTTGCGAACTTCCAACTCTGTTTTAGGCAGATCCTTTCGTAACGCGTGTAGATCGGTCGCGTTACGCCAATCGAAACTCACACGCATCTCGCTGCCGAAGAGGATCTCGTGAGGCTGGAGACCGGTGCTTTCGTGTGGAAGAGACATCTGCGCAGCGTCGAATGCCGACATGCAGCGTGACCAGTTGTCTTGCTGATGGCTCACCCACATGCGTAAGCGCTGATGACCTGCATAGAGTTTAGCACGGGTCTCTTGATAGGAGGGGGGAGTAACATACCGTTAAGATGATGTTGTCAAAATGGAATTCATAATCCTTACAATATTTGACAATAAGCTCGATAAGCTCGCGTGTATTGCGCGTGGATTCGTGACCAAATATAAGGACTAGAGAACAGTCTTCCGAGTTCGGCTGGCTTGAAAGTTGTTAACCGGATTTGGGCATACCCGTCCGTGTAACGCCAAATTGTGACTCCGGGCTTGGGTTTCGCTTCGCGATCGATGTGTCACTTAGCTGATTCGAGCACTTTGTCATTGGTTTGACAAGAGGCTTTGGAGCAGTTATCCATGTCTGGTGGCCTCCGTTGCCCTCAGTCATGGGGGTGGTTGAGTCCACCAAAAGCCCACACGCCTCACCACGACATCATCGCAAAAACCAATTGTAGGTGGTTGCGACGTAGCTACCTGAGAAAGGCCATGCAGTTTTCGTTTTACCAATTGCATTGCTAGAGGCGGTCGCTGGTAGTGCCACAGCGCCAAGGGAGACTGTCGCAGTTTTCAAACTCCGCTTCTATAGAAATTACCGCTGAAATTGTGTGCACGAGAACATCAGGGGTCTGCTTAAGGGGAGACTAGAGAAGCTTTCTCGGACGTCGCAATGCAGCCTCGCCCACTTTCTACCACATCGTTCTTGGATATGTTAAAACCGAGCGTCGGATAGCAAGCCTTCGGCCTAGTAGCAGTGTAGCTTTGAAGTAGAATCATAAGAGCGAATTGGATTCTCTGATGCTCATCCGGGAACTTCGACCGATCATGGACCCAGTGATGGTGAAGGATAAGATAAATGTCATCGACGTTCAGGACTGGCTTCTCTTTTGTTGTTGTGTCAAGTGCATATGATAAGGTAAGGTGGCCGGTGATATACTAAAGCAATATTAGCACTCCCTCGTAAGCGTTCTTTTGATAACTTACATCATGACTCAGAAGCTGCCAAGAGAGTATGGAAGGCTTGCGAGAGGTGTAGAATGAAAAAGACAAAGGTACTTATTCCTCTCATGGTCACCTCTGATATGTCTGTCTCGGTGCTAACATTTCTCAAAACCACAGTGTGATGGTGAATTCCCATGTAAAAGATGCAAAGATGACGGCTTAGTTTGCACAGCTAGTACTAGGAAAAAAACTGAGTATAAGCAAGTACCTAAAGGGTAAGTTTCCGTGATTTGGAAACGAGTAGGCTTGGAATGCAACAAAAGTTGACATATTGCCCCTTCAGGTACGCCGAATTGTTGGAAAATACACAATTCGCCCTTATAAAGACAATTCATAAGCTTTACAGTATGGTCCGAAACCAACAGAGGTGGGACCTGGGAGAACCCGAGTTAAACGACCGAGGCCAGCCCGCCATCCACAACATTGTGTCCAAGCTTGGCTGTATAGGACCCAACAGCGACATCGACCTCCCCGTGCACTCGATATTCCCCGAGGATGAGGCCGGATTACAAGAATTAGCTAGGCAGTTAGAGGGGCAACAGTTAAAGGAGGCCGCCGGTGGAGCAACAGTAGTCCCAAACGTGGAAATGAGCAATAGCGGCAACAACGGCATGATAACAAGCATAAAGCAAGGGTCCGAATCGATATATTGTAACGGAACAGAGCGTACTAGCTTTTGGCAGTCCGACTATTCCGATTTCGAGGCAGATTGCCCCAGGAACGCCTCTGGCAATGGAGGCAGAGCAAACACCCTGACCATGATCTCTGCGGGTCTTAGCTATCCCTTTAGCATGAGCAGCACCTCACCATCAGACGGATTCTCGACTCAATCAACATCAGGCAGTATATTACTACAAACATTCGACTCGCCGTGGAGTGTCCAACCGCAATCCGCCGAGGCACAGCAGCAGCAGCAGCAACAGGCAGTGCCGCCTCCTCCATCCTTTTTTAATTTGTTGAATCCGGGGCTATTAGAGTCGAGTTTTGGGACCATCAAGCCGTATATGCTGAGTTGTCCCAATCCAGAGGTGATGCTGGGTATATGGGGACCCGAATCTGGGCAGAGTTAGCATGCCCAAATCTAGTTAGCAGCTTTCAGAGACGGGTTGTGCAGTGATCGCATTTCCTTTACGTGTGAAATCAATAAGTGAGCAAGGTAGGGACACCGAGTCCCAGGGGTAGGGTTTCGGATCAATGGCAAGGACGCGGACCAACGCGCGATGACTTCCTAGTTTTTCTAATCTCCAAAAAGCAACGTTTCTACCAATATTTGGTCACCATCTCGGTGGGGCAAGGGTGCTCGGTGGCGAGCAGATGCTCGGTGGTGAGCAAGATGAGAACACCGAGCACACAGAAATAGGTTCCTATATAGCGGGAGAATGTGCAGCATTCTCCGTCCGAGGATTCTTGGATTCCTCACGCAACAATACAAGTTCCAAGTTCTGAACATACCTGAGTTCATCGTCTACTATCTTGTTCATCTTTAACAAGCTCTTAGTAGAGCAACCTGATCAGTGATAGTACTTGTAGTACTTACCGCGTACAACCTTCCTTCCAAACTGTCAACCCTCCCGTTAGGCGTCCAGCCTTGCAGTCTGTACCTACCCAGGTGTCAGGTTGTAACACGCTGAACCTATAAGGATGACTTCGGTAAAACTTTGCCTCTAATAAACTCGTACTATAATTCATACTCTAAGCATAATAAGCCGCACGAAGAGCCAGTTACCTGGTTAGAGTTCCATTCCACACAGCTTGACGACTCAGCGTGGGTGCTCGCGTCCGCCTCCCTGGACAAGACGGTGCGTCTTTGGCACACAGCGCCAGCTCCCCATTATCGTGGCCCAGCCATGCGTCTCAAACGCCATCGTAAGCCAGATATCCTAAAACATGGTTGTCGGATCGTTTGGGCTGGCTTTGTTACGCCCATTTGGGATTATTTTGGGCGAACCTCCATCTCAGGAACCTCCATCCCAGAGGTCCGTGTTCTTTCGATATCCGAGGATAGACAAGTGAAGTTATGGAAGCAGCGGCATGACATCAGCGCCGTATCGCCGGTGCTCTCACGTTGGAAGAAAATAGAAGACCATCGTGCATTAGGCATGGGAGACGTGACATACCACTCGGAGAATGAGCCAGTCATTACAGCGGCAGCGATATCGCGGAGTGAGGAATGGATTGCCGTTGGAGAAGCGACAGACAAAGCCCTAAGCGACATTCACTTATGGTACCGTGACCACCGTAACACCCGCAATTATAGGTTTCGGCCAGCAGGGTCCGGCATTCATCAAAGAGGAATTATCCAGTCAATCTCATTCATCAAACAGCATGACAGCGATGAGAAATTCATCGCTGTCATGTCTGATTTGTCCATTTCGATATACACCATTGGCGTCCGCGAACCCACCGCAAAGTTACTAGCGATTGCAAGCTCGGCAAGTATTGCAGCGCCGCATAACTCGACGAAAGCCGCCTTTCATTCACGCCGTCTAGCACTATTCTCTGGCAGAACTTCATCCATCCAAGTCTGGGGCACAAGGTTTCTGACCGATCTGAGCGACTTGCAACATCACCTGGACCGAGCTTGCTTTTCAGCATATCCCAAGATGGAAGATACGTGGCGCCAGTTTCTCCTGCTCTCCCAGCCAGACGTGAAAAGTTCCTATCAGCCAAAGCTTGTACTGAGGCTCGCTCGTCGCATAAATGATGATAAGCTACAGCGTGTCAGCTCATGTGATCTGCCAGCGGTTGTTTCTTGTCTACCTCTCTGCTCTCTTTTGCTTTTCTTATTTGGTTCGAGTTCGCCTGACCGAACCCTGCGCTATCTGGGTTGGTCTTAGATGCCATCGTGTTGAGTTGCGCCTGTTCGGGCTTCCTATATTTCGTTTCCGTACCGCCGGAACGCCGTGCGTGTGGATCGTCGGTTGTCCGGGTCGATACGACAAGCTGAATGATGTTAGGAAATTAGTGTTCGTTGTTTCCCTAGCTCGTCTCTTTGTTGTCGGGGCGGTTCGATCTGGAAGGGGGGACGCGGATTACGTATGCCATACGGTGATCTGGACCAAGTATGATGGACCGGGAATTGTTAGTCGGAGAGGTGAAAACTTCAAGCTGTCGGCTCAGCTTCTCACCGAGGGCGCGACTTTCTTCCGACTCTCCAGCAATGCGATCGACCAGCTCTGCACTCATGCCATAGACGGATACTGGTGACATATATTGATGTTTGCAACGCTCTGAAGTTTATTTTTATTTTAAAGAGTATAGAAATATAGATTGCTACGCTTCTACGTATATACGCAGTTAATAATGTCATTCAGCTCGCCCTTGTGGCTGTTTGAGAATGTGTATAAACTCTAGCATCAGTTTCTGTGCTTGCCCGTTAATTCCTCTATTTATCCCACGGGGAGATGAAAATGGATGGAATAGCCCGTCCTCAGGGTTCGTAATATACTGTGTACTTAGTGCTCCGTCGCTGGCCGTGTGGGTCTCGTCTGTTGGGTCCACCACATCCCAGTCTGCGGCAGCATCCTTGTCCGCAGCAAGCATGGACCCTAGAGCTGTTTGCAGACTACTACTCGTCTGGCTGATCCTTGGGCTGTTATAACCTGTGGTGTCTGGATCGACTCGCGTGGGGCTAATATCGGGATTGGCCAGTTTCGCATCAGCTTGCGGGATCTGGTCCTCCTGTATCCTGCGACTTAATCAGCACTACAACGCTCGATTGTTGATCTTTTCGCTAATATATTAAAGCTCCCAACGTAGGTTTCCTCCTAGTTAGCCTGGTACACAAGTTGTCCAAACCCTCATCGACATGGCTACCCTACTGTTTATCTTCGCCACCACGGTGTGTCGTTTCATCCGGGATGCAATATGGTGTGGCCCAGATGGCCAATTGACAAAAGTTCTGGAATATTAGCTAGAGACGCAGCTATACGAGATCGACAAGCTTGATGCGAGCGTACCGCCCGGTCCTTGACCGACTGCTTGTCGGTTCTGAAGCATCCAAAAAATTCCTCCTGGACGAATTCCGGACGGTTGTAGGCACGATTGTGGGCCTTGAGGAATCAACCGTCCACCGATGACTGCTATTCATTCAGTTCCGCATAAGCTTCAATAAGTCTCCACGAGTCGGCGTGCACTGGTCGATCCCTTTTTTGCCTCCTACCTCGGCCTCGATGGAGTCTCCCGGGGTTCGTAGTATCCACTATCATAATGGGTCTGCAGTACATCTATGGGGTAATAATGCCAACGCTGTAAATGTAGATTCTCTATAGCATAAATAGAGAGGATACGTCTCCTTGTCATTCGGACGGGATTGGTTATCAGAAGGAACTCTTGCTTTGCCGACCCGCAATTCCACAACCCCGCAATTCCACAACTAGCAAGGGAAAGACAGCAAAACAAGGCAGATCTTGCGAGGACGTCGCTCAATATATGCAGATTACTGGCAAGGAACCACAGACGCTGTTCTTCTGGTACGTGAAAATCAACATATTTCGCGTCAGTTACCACTTTTTGCAGCACTAAGATCACAAAACTAACAGGCGCTCCATACAACAGCCTCTCCATGTCCCGAATATGTCGTGCCCAGTAGGCACTTCTTCATTGTGGATGTGCTGCCATAATCTTGTGTGGGGATAAAGACTCACCATACTGCAAAAGCCATTTTCGGAGCCCAGAGCGTTCAAAGATCCAGATGCAGATGTAGGCATTACAAGGGTGGAGACAATACCCATGCCATTTCTAGACCAAGTCTTGGTAAAGACTCACCATGCTGCTGAAGCTATTTCTGAAGCCCACCGCATTCATAGATCCAGATGTAGAAGCAGGTAATACTAGGGTAGACGGGATACGGAGCCGAGAGTGGCACCAGAAACAAGTCTTGCAAGGATATATAAGATACCCTTGCCGTTTCTGGCTCTTACTTTATGTCGAGGCAAGCATAGACACACGAAAACCCTCCCGCTCCTAGAGCCACAAACGGCTCCACGTGGAGCAAGAGCAACCAGGTGCCGTAATGCCAAGACCATGGCAGAAAAGAGCATACAGTAACAAAAAGAATGCGTACCTATCCAGAAGGAAATGATAATGGTTCCATGTAAACACAGATGCATACATACACATACCCAGATACATTGTAAGGCAAACTGTTTGACCACTGCTCGGTTTCAGTACCCTCTTCGTCAAAATTGCAAGTTAGATGACAAGTACCTGGTCAGTGAGCTTGCCGAGGGTACGGTACAGTGACGGTATACCACTCGGCCAAACCGTTCCTAAAAAGGAGCTCAAATTACAGAAGTTGTCAGGACCTCTGCAATTCAATGGTTATATACCCATTCAGCGTGCCGCCGTTACTACCCTCGGTTCGGTCCAGAGTTCGCCCCGAACTCGAACCCCTTTCACTCAGGGTCCGATCGATTCGATCGGGAGTCTGGAAGCCGAGGGTCTAACCGCACGTAAATATAGGGAACTCCGAAAAACCCCGTCATTTAGGATTTTTCCAACTGCGGGGAATCGAACACGCAGCCGTGCAACTTCTGTAAAGTGACGGCGAGCACCAAGAACCATACCACTCGGCCAAACCGTTCCTAAAAAGGAGCTCAAATTACAGAAGTTATCAGGACCTCTGCATTTCAATGGTTATATACCCATTCAGCGTGCCGCCGTTACTGGTACACGCAATTTGACCCAGATCCCTTTTACAGCTGAATTCTACTTCTTTCTTTTTGAGGCCGATGTATATAAGACCTCAGATCACGTTACAAA
>MU858428.1:0-11317 GCA_033297075.1 Rhypophila decipiens | reverse complement strand
ATGACGCAAAATTTGAACAAATTTGGGCTAGAATTGATGAAGTTATTGATGGCTGAAGTTAGAGGGTGCTGAAATGGCGGTGTGTTGAGAAGGATTCTGGGCGTGGGGTCATCCGGTCTGGGGGTCCGCTTTTCTAGAGGGCAATGCTGTTCTCTTTTCCAGGTACCTATCATCGGAAATCTAACTCGCATTATTAATTTGGCCTCCGTGAAGTTATATGCAGCTCGGTTAAAGAGAGAAACAGAAACAGAAATGCTACAAAATGTTGTCTATAATAGTATCTATCCCTAAAATGCTACATATAATAGACTAACTCTATCTAACGCCGAAGATCAAGCCGTCATCGGGAGAAAGTGCTCATTACTAGCACAGAACGCTGCACGGGTTGTGCTTCACAAACGAGTAAATGCTCGCATAGAGGGCCAACCCTTGTCCCCCAGCCACTAGCTCTTTGGTACTGCTTTGTTGGAAACGTGTGGCTCCGTGTTTACAAGGCAGCGAAAATAGGTATTACAATAAACGTAAGGGTAGTAGTACAGAACGTGAATGGCTGCTGCCCATTGTAGTCTAGACATCGGGGACTGTGCTGGTCTGCGAGGCCGGCCTTTTTCTCCTGGTGCTTATCATGAGTCGGGGAGGTTGATTAGGCGCGACTGTAACAGGCTGCTGGGGGACAGGGCCTGGGGCTGAAGTAGGGGCTGGGTCCGGACTTGGCTCTCGTCGATCCAGGAACGACATCTCCATGATCTCGTCGTACTTGTCGTTGCCAATCAGAAATTTGAGAAAAGTCTGGTCAAATTTCTCCTGAATCTCTGCCCGGAACTTCAGCTTGCGTTCACGCCACGCCTGGTGCTGCTCGGGGTCAGCCCTGGACAACTTGACCATGACAAATGTCGAGGGCTTGGTCTTCATGTCACAGTAAGTACGGAAGTTCCGGGACTCGACAGACGACCGCGCGCGAGCTCTATCGTTCGTATTATAGTTGGAAAATCTTGCCTCTTTCTGGACGGGGTCGATGAGAAAGTTGTGCAGTTCAGTGTAAACGTCGTCCCATGGCTTATAAGGTTGTCTTTTGGGTTCTCGGCAGAGATCATCAGGCTCGTGTGGTGGCTGTTTTCCCACAATGATTCTTGCATATGAAATGAAGACCTGCCTGAAGAGTAGACTGCAATTATCCCGACAGACGAGCTGGCTCAGGTTGACGAGATTTGATGAGGCTAGTTCGCGCAGTAGCGGCAGCCAGATATGAGAAAACTCCCTGATACTGGCGGGCGGTCGATACTCGAAATCACGACTACTGTTGCTCCCGCGGATAGCACCACGATCTCTGGTTCGTTGAATGATCGACTTGTAGAACTTTCTGAACTCGTCGTTCAAACCCAAATCCGACAAATCGCGCATCATCCGGAGAATATCGGGCGGTGTGATCCCCTCCCTCCAACCCGTTCCGGGGTAGCAGTAATGTGGGTTCATAATGTCAAGAGTTTTCCATATGTCGATCGGTACGATGACCTTGTTGAATATTTCCCTGTACACTTCCTTTGGCTCTCTGCCGTCAAGTTGCTCTGGGTCGGCTCTCTCTAGAAGCCGACTGAGAAATCCGACAATCCAAAGCCACATGAGGTTCTGCGGAGGAGTTTTCAAACCAGGGTTCGATCGCTCGTACACGTAATGTCGTATGAACCGCGTTAAGAACCCTGGCGCTGCGTAGAAAAGAGCCATGTCAATAACCGCCTGACCATCTCGGGCGGCGTTCAAGAAAGAATCAAGCTGCGGTACGCCATTCACGAAAGATACCGCAACTTCTTGAGCCCATTTCCTCTCTGCCCTTGTTTGCTCTGAGTATGGCATCTCGTGGTTGAGAAGGTTGTCAAGGGCTTCGAATCGGGTGCTGAGCCCGTTGTAGGCACCGATAAGCATGGTGAGCCTATTATCAAGGAAGATTAGCACGACTTCAACCTCAAAACCCAACCGGGCCACCTCAGGCTTACTCTTCCTGTATTGCTGTGAAGCCAATTGCATCTTTTCGGGTGAAATAGCGCCTTAGCCAGGCGAAGAAGGACGTTGAAGGCGGTTCATCCTCCCAAGTCTTTCCTGTTCGACGATTGTGCGGGGAGCAACAAGCTTTTTTAAACAAATCCAGATCCTTCTGCTGGAGAGCAAACTGCAAGATCCGAGCCCTCAGTGTACCGTCTATGGCCTGCAAGTTGTTCGGTGTCGTTGAGATCCGTGCCCCCAGTGTACCGCGACGTCCATAGCTTGCAAGACCAAGTGCTTCGGTTTACGAGTCATCTGTTAAGTCTTCGTCTGAAAAAAACAGTACTAACGGCATTTTTCGCGTTGCAAAAGGCGATATCTTGCGAGCAATTCGAATTTGTTTCCAGAAATTGATCAATCAAGCTGCGAGTAAACCCGTGAAGGATATTAAAACCCGTGTACATATATTTAGCATGGGCTTTCTTGTACATCGGCCATACGACTGTCGGAGGGACAAGAATAATGACCTAGGAGCGAACGCCGAGGTCAGCTCATTACGTCTCAAAAAGATCTGAGGGAGTGGGTGAATCAAAGGAAATTGGGAAACCAACATTTTTTATCCAGGTTTGCTCCACCGTTGCACCATAATACTCGTCGGGTTTGTTCAGCTTTTCACGATTGGGAGCCAGAGGGAAAAAGTCATATTGGATGTTGGTCGGATTGCTGTGCTTTGTCCAGTACTTGTCGCAGGGCAATGGGTCCTTGGTGAGAAGCATAATTTCATCCAGCGGGAGAACCACGCCGCCATCCAGGTCGTACATTTTGGTGATGCCCTGGTCATAGTCCGTCCCGTCCATCTCAGAAAGGCAACGAAATGCATTGGACACAAATTCGGGTGGGTCGCCAGAATCAGGTTCGTCATAGTATCGTGAGATCATGTGGTGATCACGGCGATCAACTTCCGGTATCCTATTGGGGGTAGAGTCGCGAGGGCCGTATCAAGTAGCGTTGGTCTTGCCGAGAAAAACGCTCACGCGCCATGAGCGGGCAATGGGAAGAACAAAGTCCAGCAGGCGCGAGCCCTCGGCATCCAGGTCGGCAGTTGACTTGACACTGGCATATGAGGGGTTGTTCAGAGCCAAAAGTCCGTACTTGATCGAAGGACTGTCGTAACTGCGGCGCTGGGATTCTTCCCATTCATCGTGGATCTCATTTTTCCATCTTTTGAAGGACCGGTGGAGAATCTGCTGCTTGTTGGACTTCAGCGCCTTCATGAAATCCTCTTCCCATCCCCACGGACTGGTTAGACCTGTCACGTATGGCGCTGCCTCGGGCGGATCACTCTCGAACCAATTGTGTTCCATGATTGCGTCTGCGTACTGTCATCGGTGTTGAAAAGTGGCGAGAATAGTTGTTAGCACCGGACAGTTTTTGTCGCGAAAAGTTTAATGACTGAATCACGCTAAAATTGACAAACGCGACTGTTGCCATGGTGCATTTGTCGGGATTGGGGATCCAGGTTGAACGAATGTCAGCTGGCGGGGGTCTCTGTCAGGACACGGGAGGGGAAGGTGGGGCAGTATGGCAGGTGGCGTCACCCGTCGAGGAAGTTGTGCTTGGCAAGGGAGGTACGCTTCCGCTGATGTCAGCTGGCAGAATCTTGGGACAACTTCCTTGACCAATTTTCACTGAATGGGACTCTGTGGCCGCATCTTGGGCTAAAGCTATTCGCAATCACGGATCGTGCTGTATCTCAATTACGGGCACCAGTTTTTGAGCGGTAAGTACGGAAACATTGGTAACACAAGAACCTCAAAGGATGTTCAACAGATGCCATGTAAGACCTGCCCCGCTCAGGGGTTTGTTTATCGAGGGTTAGGGTTACGACCCAATGCTCATCATCAAAAGTTTCAATCGGTGAGCTTATAATAGCGGGAACCCGAACTTCTAGATTGGTCATCTAACTACGGATGCATCATGTTGAATGTGCCTTCCTCTTGAGGTTGGTGGCCCCGTACATGCCAGCACCTCCCTATCCAAGTTTCGAAAAAGAAGGTTGTTTACTTCCTCAAAGCATCGAACTCAGCGGGAACATCCGCGCTGACTCCATTAGCTTCCACGATGTCAAGACTAAAAGAGGAACGAGAATTAGTAGGTCGCCATTTTGATCAACGAAGCAGCCTGAGATTTTGTTACTTACAACTTATTGTAGGCATCCTCATCCAAGCCAGCAATGTCATACTGGGCGCCATCGGCAAGGATAGCCAGATCGGGCTTGACGCACTCCTCCTGGGGAGCGCCGGTCTCGCCAGCAGGAACAGGCTCACGCTTCTTGTTGACAAAGCCGTAGCCAATGCCCGAGTACCAACCGGTCGAGTCATTAAGACAGACCCAGTTGGCCCCATTGCTGTTTTGCGCCTTGCGAATGAAGAGGCAGTCGCCGCCAAAGTGGCCGCGGCAGTTGAGGTTCCAGTTGGTGGGGATACCGCGCACGGCGACAGAGGGATAGATGTCACGCCGGCCGACTCCGCAGCATCTGTCCGGGCTCATGTTGGAGCACACTGATGAGGCGCCACTACAGTCTCCGCTGTGATGGAAGTAGAGGTCAACAGCGGAGGCACTGCCGACAAGGCCGATAAGGACATGGATGAGCTGCATGGTTATGGGATTGTAGAAGTGTTGCGAGATGGTGGCAAAGGGTTAGAGCTGAGGATGTTGGATCTGTGATGGGGCTGGAGATCGGTGGAATGATGCCCTTGAGTGAGGGATGAGGGAAATACGAGGCCTTTTGTAGCCGTCTCGTTCTCCTTCCATTTTGCCCTTTCTCGCCGAGAGCATCAGGTCTACGGACTCGGACACTATCTGTCTATCCTCTCGGTCTCTAATATTTTTTTCCCTTGGCGGGCTTATTTTCAGACTGTAAACATGGTTCAGTCGAGCCAACACGACGGACTTTACTATTGTCCTACCTGATGTCCTGAACTTCTTGCGTACTCTCTCGCATTCGACCCACCGTCATTTACTAAGCCACTGGGATACATGTACCGAATATACTGAGCGGTAAGAGGTAAGGAGAGCCTGATAGTGGTGTGCAGTCTCGCTGCCCTGCACGCTGCTTCGAATCAAAGGCTGCTAGATTTATTCTTGGCGGCAGACACTCTGAGAGATCCTTCTCGTCTCTCACCAATGTGGTACGAACTCTCCCGTTGTTATGGCCTGGAGCAAGTGGCCTTGTAGTAGGGGATCCGGATCGAAGTAAATCTAAGTTACACATTGTTAAAGTGTCTTCGTCTAGCCAAGAGAATCACGGTTAATACAGATGTGAGGGTTTCAAGTTCAGTCCATAGAGTAACTGCTTTAGGTGTGTACCCCGACTATCACTCTAGATGAGTAAGCTCTATGTTGGCCAAGAAATTCCTGCTCCTCGGGTTAAGTATTCAGAGTCCGAGAGGGCCTACCAGGCTCTTGACTGATGTTGTCATGTATGTGACATGAACATGAACATTGTGCGCTACTAAGGCGAGGACCCTTGGCGTACTTTTGTCCAGTTGAGAGACTATGCTGGAAGAGAGGTTTGCGACCAAGTCTAGCCATCTCACCGAAATCAGGAACAGACATAACGAGAGCTACCCACAGAAAGCAAACCACGGGTCAAGTCCGAACGTCGAATGAATGGTAAACCACGGCCCCTGTGGCAGGGTTCAGATGTCAATGGGTATATCTTGTGCTTGTCACACACAAGCTCTAGATTTCATCTATTTGGTCCTGTGTCACCCTTCCATATGAGATAATGAGCCTGATATTAGCTGAGCCGCAGCAGCGTAGGTTTGTTAGGCTGGGCAACCAAGGGTCTTGACCGCCCAATTCTGAACTGTCGTCTCGGAGCATCCATAGCAGTTGCAAATCTGGGTGAGAAATAGAGGTAAGCATGGCCCCCAAAAGACAAGCTCGCAACCCGAGTCACCGACGGTTGCATAAAAGTCTTGAGGGCTAAAGAAGTGACCCACCCTTCTCTCAGCAACGGTGTGGTCGTTGACGTCGACGCAGTTGAGAATGCGCGTGACGTTTGTTCCCGTAATGTATGCGGCGAAGCAAGCATTGGCTGTGATGACTTCGTAGCACTCCTCGCTCCACGCGTCGCAAGGAGCCTCTCTGGCAGATAGTGCTCGGGGAAATTCGGCGTTAGCCGGCGCGCTCATGGCCCCAGTGAAAAGCGCCATCAAAGCAAGCGGGATTGTAAATGGTCGCATGGTCTGTCGATATGTGATGATGTTTTCCCAGTCAAGTCTAGTTGATGTGAAGTGTCGTTTTCCTCGAAACGAGCAATTGCGCGGGGTTTCATCGGCAACCACAGCAAAGAAAGAGGTTGCGGACTGGAATTCAAACAAGCGGAATCCAGCAGTCATCACGGCCTTTAAGTGTTTACATGAGCTTCCCACAAGAGTCCCACAATCCGTGATTGCGCAGCGATAATAACGTGGCTTGCAACCCATGACTACTCGTCTGGAATATTCCATAGTATAAACATATTAACAGATAAAGACAAGCCCGTGGCCTGGTTGTACCTGCATATTTAGGCGGTACATCTGTTGACGGTTCTTTGCTCCGACGAAGAATTACAGTTTATATAGCCGTCTGGGCGGTCAAATCCGGCCCGGGGTTTTATAGACTCAAGTATTGCCGAGCCCGACACATGATGACGACTTCTGGAGGATTGACAAAATAATAAGTCCGGTGTATTTGTAAGCTGATGAGTCGTGGGATTCGAATGCAAGCCTTGGCACTTGGCGATGCCTTCAAATGATGGTATTTCGTTGCTGGGCTGGCGCCGAATATGATCGATCATGACATAATCAGTCCAACTTCCGCCAGGCCGGCGCGATGCATCTGTCCGGTGGAATCTCACCCTCAGCCGCCTGCAACAGAGCTGATTCGCATGTGACAAAAGTTGGCAATATAAACAAGAGGCCTCTTTCCAAGAAGAAGGCACCAATATCATGATGCAACAAACACAAGGTCAAAATCTGTCTGCATCTGCTCATAACAACAAGTTCGCACTCGAGTGAATTTCACTCTTCGGTCCAGCATTAATATCCTTTCGTCCACCCGTTCCAACTAACATCCGATCCAACATGTCCGGGCTCAAATTCTATGCATACCCGGGCCAGGGCAAAGTCCTCCGAGGACATCTCTGGTACAGCCAAGCAGTACGGGTAGGCGACAGAATCGAAATATCGGGCCAAGGTAATTGACAGACCATTTCATTCCCCAACCCAGGCATCGCCAATATTGACGTGCAGGACACCTCAAGGCGGCTGGGATACCGAAACTGGAAAAATCAAGACCGATCCGCTAGAGGAAATCGACCAGGCTTTCGCCAACGTGGATTATACGCTCAAACACACCGGCGGAAAGGGATGGTCGCAGGTTTACAAGGTCAACGCCTACGTGGTCGAGGCGGAGATGGACAATGAGGCTTTTCTGGGGCGATTTATCGAGAACTTGAGAAAGTGGTGTCCCGATCATCAACCTTCGTTGACGGCTGTGGGCGTGTCCAAGCTGGGTGCGGGAGATTCAGCGGGCATGAGATTGGAGTTGGAGGTTGTGGCGCATGATCCCGAGGGTGTCGCTGTGACCGCAGAAAAGCAAGTGGCATTTTCGTAACTGGTACTATCTATCTAGCACCTTGGTCGCACGAGAAATGTGGCCTTCAAGTTGTATCAAGCCTCATGCCGAACGCCCCAATTCGAGCGAACAGCCTTTCGTGTCTCGATCATGTCCCTGATACCCTCGTATGAGATGATCGAATGAAGGATCCTATTGTCAATCTTGGTTAGTACCGAGTTCAACAACAAAAAGAGAAAGACTTACACCTCAGAACCCATACAAACAACAATCAACCCACCCACCACCATCTCGCTCAAATTTCCATACCCAGCATCCCGATCACTTCCACTCAGCACGCCACCTGCCATGTGAATAAAAAACCCACCGGCAATGGTAAACCCAATCGAAAGAACAGCATCGTACACGCCCCGCGCAATATGATGGGCCCGACGCTGCGACTTCCACACGCTGAGCAAATCAGTCGCGCACCAGAAGAATGCTGATATTGCGGGCGAGAGGCAAGGGTCAAGCCAATGTTTTAGCTTTTTGCGCGGGTCGCCATTGGGATTATCTTGGTTTTTTAGATCTGGGGAGGTGCTATTGGAGTATGACGACGAGAGGGCGCCCGAAGCGGCAATGGCTACGAGGGTGATTTGAAGAAGACAGAATATGATTGATAGAGAGCGGACGAGGATGTATCGGTTGTACGATGACGGTGGGTGGGTTTGCGGCGTGAAGTGGCCTTTTAGATGGGTCTTTGCTGGACGGGGGATGCGATGGTTTCGGGCAAATGTTGTTGGTGGAAGTTGGGAGTATGAGTCGAGTTCATATTCGAGTGCTACCGGGTCGGGTTTGGTTATGCTGGTTGTGCTGGAGCTTCGTGATAGGGGCGGCATTTTCTCGGTGGTTTGTCAGGCAGGTCGCGTACTGGAATCTCGACTTTGATAGATAGTGTTGATGAAGAATAGAAACGACCGACATTGTCATCGATACGGGGTTCTCTTTGATCTTTATTTCAACGGTCGCCAGCGTGGTTGGGCGTCATGAAATCAGCCCCAGAAGGTGCCCCGCATGCAAGCCACCCCCAAATGTAGCAATGATGCCGTTAAGCCCCAGGTCCCGCCAATCCGGTGCTTCGAAAGGGCATGTATGCCAAGCCAACAACCAGGTCTCGTATTTGGATGAGCAATGCGATTGGATATTGGATTCCTGGGACAAGGGTGAATGACGTTACACAGGCGATCACAGCCACGATATTTGAGATATCGGGAATATCAACGACGCGCCATGTAAATGTTCATGATAATCACTGGTGGGTATAGCTAAATATGTATAGTCGAGGATGGCACTGGGCCACTGGCACTGGCTGCCATGTGCCATCATTTGTGTCCGCTAGTCGATAGATAGACCTCGCGTTGAACGACAATGTCCCCTGGATGCATGGGACCGGTACCCGGATGTGGGTTCTCAAAAGGGCTGATATCGGTCCGCACTGTGGGCTGGAAAGAGGTGATGTGCTCACGACCGACACTTGCCGCGCTGGTGCTCGCCCTGCCCATGCTGACAGCATCCCCGCCGCTGTTCCCAAGCTCCATCTCGCTGTCTCCTCCGTCTGACATGTTTCCCTTACGATTGGCGCTTTTCGCACCGATAGTGCTCGTCCCTCCGGTCCGGTCCTCGTACGTCTGCGCGTAGCCCTTGGTCGACCGGCCAATTCTCGAACCGAGGTTGGGGAAGTAACGGGTCATCAGGGGTCGCAGTGTCGGCAAGCAGCAGCAGGTAATGGCGGATGTGAGCTCGGCAACGGACCACATGGCCGACGGTGAGTTTTCCCATGTGAAGTCGTCAAACAACTTGAGATATCTGATGCGGATGATGGATATAACAACGGTGCTGGTGACGTGTTAGAACCAAACAGGACGCAACTGTGGTATTTGACGTACAAGAAACCGAGGCAGAAAATGCCAACGAGCATCAGCCTCTGAGGCTTGGCCAGCTGCAGACGCCAAATAGCCGGCAAAGGAAGAACAAACACAGCCACATCGGTGATGATGTTACCCGCAGCGTTGATATACCTAAGTCGTGTCGCAGTCAGCTTCGGGCCAATTATGCGGATTTTAGTCCAAAAAAGACTCACCATTGCGGCAGGTTGGGGATACACGTTGACGGAATGGACTTGTCCCAGAAACCACTGACGGGTGTGCAGGTGAAGATGCCGACAAAAACCTGTGAAACGGACCAGCCGCCGACAATGACGATGGCGGCAATGTAGACAAGACGCATGTGCTGCACAGCCAAGACGCGGTAGTAGCCAAAGAGGAAGGTGAGCTTGATTGTCATCAAACCTGCACAGTAAAAAACGATCGAGAAGTAAAAGTACTGGCCATCAAAGGTCAGCCACAAAGATCAAAGCAGCTTTGTCATCAGCCGTGGCACGGCGCTTACACGCAAGTAATTAGGAACAAGCTCGGGCATAAGAGCAGGGTCAAGGGCGTAGATGTGTTTTCCCAGGCCCCATTGTGTCATGAGCACAATGGGTATGCCAGCGCCGTATATCACAATCTGGTGGCCAAGAAAAGTTAGTACTTGGGGAGCACCCTTCAACAAGTTCAGGCAAGCGTAGGAGCACAAAGCCATACCAGACTGACGATAGCAGCGTAGTCGTCTATGCCAATCTGTTTGACGACAACCCCACGGGTGAATATCCTCAAGGCAACCATGAGAGTAGAGAAGATCAGACAAAAGACAACAACGCCAATGACATCTCCGGACATGTCGTCAAACGCCCCCGGGGGCAGTTCGGGCGGGGGCGCTAGAGAAGCCATGGTGCTAATCTCTTGGCGACGGGAAACAAAAAGGCTGGCAAGCAACAAAACGAATGTGAGTGTGCTGGGATCCTATCTCACTCCTTGGCGATGACGAGGGTGTAGAGCAGCCAGCAAAGATCGATCGGGAAGCAGAACCCAACGATCGATGTCCATCTGGGGACGCTGGGGTATTATAGATCAGAGCTTGGCTCGGGGATTAGGTGATAGCAACCTCGATCTGACTTGTCCAGGGCTGGGTTACGCAGGGAGGCCAAAGCACGGGGATGGTACCACAGAACCGGGTCTGACCGTCGACTTGCGTATCGTCCTGGGCCATTCTGAGTCTTCTTGTGAGTTTTGAAGACAGAAGGATGGAAAGGGGGTACGCAGTACATGAAGCGAGCGTGGGCAGGCTAAAAAACAGAGGAGGGGAAAAGTCTAGAACGCGAAAAACAGGGAGCTAGTGACACCACACTGTAAGCGACTGACTGTCTGCTAGTTGCTAGTGTCGTGCTTACGCGATTCTATTTGCTGGTTGAGTCTGTATCCTGTGGGAAAACGTCTGTGGGTTCGACACCACATGCAGATTCCAACGTGAGCCTCGGTGTGGATCCATGTGTCAACGGTCTCAGCGAAGTGTTTTCCGTTCCCAGCAATCAGAAAGTTGTGCATTGGCAAACCCAAACACCGGGAATTATCGTTCAGGAACATTTGAAGCGCGTGTAATTGTGAAGAACCAAGAAACCTCGTCATACGTAGTACGCAGTCCCGTATCCAGTTGGAAACGAGAATAGTCTAGTGACTAAAGCGGCTTGGTTCCTGCTTCAAGAAGTATACGCCAAGACCCCCACATGGAACGACCCCCAGTTGGAATAGGCTTGGCAACCACCCCCAAGGGTAACCACCCCCATTTTTGAAGCTATTTA
>MU858427.1:0-11335 GCA_033297075.1 Rhypophila decipiens | reverse complement strand
TTCTATACAATGGGGCCATCTCCGAGAAAAACAACATGTTCAGCGGTGCTGAATCTTTCGGTTGGGAAACGTTCGCAAGGCCATAATCTTGCAAGATTTTGGCTTCGAGGGCATCGAGGAGGATCGTTATCCATGTGTCGAGATTATTTTCTCCTGTGAGGAGGGTAACTGAGCAGAGCCGTTAATGGCTTCAGTCAGTAAGGCTAAGCAGTAGGTGAGGTTGCTGCACGACCCGTGAGCTGATGTCGTATTCTCCCTGATCCCACGTCTGCTGCTTCGTGAACCTTAGCAAGGATAATATCGCACCCGGTCCATGTTCTCCTCACCTAATCCTACACCGTCATCCTCCTTGTCATCCTCACAAGTCAGCAATAAACTTCAGAATCCCTCTAGCACCACAAAAATCAAGAGGTCACTTACCATCCTCTATTCTTCTCGATCCGGTACTTACACCCAGGGCATTGTTTTGTCGTCTGAGCAATGGTGACGGTGCTCGCACTTTCTTCTTCCTTCTTCTTCCAAGCGTCGGCCCTCATCTTCTCTAAAGCGCCCCTCTCCCTCGGCACTTCGTCGGTCACCCCTATTTCCCAAGTGTCCTTCCGCTCCCACCTCACCGGATCCTTTTGCAGCGCATCGTATTCCGCACAAGTCAAATTCTCATGCCACGCCGTCCGATGCACAAAGCAACTCTTCCCCCGGCATTGCAGGCACGTCACGATGGGCTGCGCCGCGCCCGTCTCGTGGATCTGGCCCGTCCCGCACTGGCACAGCACGAATTTCTGATCGTCCTGCAGTGCCTTTACTAACGTCAGCCGCTCGTACCGCTCGCGGATCTCCCCCGTGGCGTACTTCAGCACCGCGGGGTAAGCCAGGGCCGTGGTGCACACTGGACACCGGATCTGCGTCGGGGAGAAGATCCTGCCTGTGAAGTCGGCTGCGATGGCGCCTGCGACGCAGCTGAGACAGGGTAGAGGGTGTTCGTTGCAGGAGTCCGTCAGCTTGCTAGTGGGGAAAAGGGTTTGGGGCTTGGTGTTGGAGCAGATCTGACAGATTTTGGGCCGAGTTTCGTCATTTTGATCGGGCGAGGGGCGTTTGGAGACGTGTGGCTTGAGAAATGCATAATCTGGACTTTGAACGCTCTGGGCTCCGAAAATGGCTTCTGCAGTATGGTGAGTCTTTATCCCCACACAAGATTATGGCAGCACATCCACAATGAAGAAGTGCCTAGGGAGCCATTTCTGGGGTCCACCGCGTTCATAGATCCGAACGCAGAAGTGGCAGCAGAAACAAATTCTGCAAGGGTAGATAAGATACCCCTGCCATTCCTAGAGCCAGAAATGGCTCTTAATGGATGTAGAAACAGGTCTGCAAGGATACACGATAACCCTGCTGCTCCTAGAGCTACAAACAGCTCCACGTGGAGTAAGAGCAAGCAGGTGCCGTAATGCACAAGACCATGACAGAAAAGAGCACAGCAAAAGAATTCTTACTGGAGGGATGAGAACTGAGCCTATGGCTTAAGTTTACTGCCGGCAGAAAGATACGTAACTATGCAGAAAGAAACGATACTGGCAATATTGTATCTTTTCTGCCATGGTCTTGTATTTTTCTGCCGCGCTTAGGCATTCTTTTCTACTAGCAGAAACTTACTCAGTAGGTATCTTTTCTGCTGGAACTCTTCCCAACGCCCTTTCGGCCGTAAGTACGCACCCATTCTGCCATGACCAGTAATCCGGGCCTTTTCGTAAACGGTTTATTTCCCTCGAGGCAAGGGATGCAGCTGCCCCTTCGATTGTGACAACGACCCCAACAACCCGCCAACATCCGCCCAATCGCTCTATTATTTTACCCGTTTAAGCCACCTTCGACAATCCGGCCTACCCGGACATCACGCAAGGGATGGCCCTTCACCTTATGAGGACACGCAGAAAAGGTTCTAATTGACTCCAGTGCCAAGATCCCAATTAGGAAGCCGTACGAAAGGGTATCGAGATCCAGAATTATCCTGTGATTCGCACAGTATAGAGCGGAATTAAGGCTGGGCCGTTTTTGTAGTAGAAGTTAAACAGCTAAACTTGGTAACGCCAATTTTGGACGCTAGACTATAAGTTATCACTGCTTGACATACGCATCGAGGCGCCAAATACAGACGTGGCCGGCGCAGACATGGTGAGGGACGGAAGGTACTCGTAGTAGACAGCCTGGAACAATACCGTAAAGAGGGCCTGCAGCGACGAGGCCAAGTTTCCACCGGTTGCGTTCATCATGGACTGGAACAGAGCTGCATGCGCACGATGGGGTCGGTATTCCGCGTCAGATTCATCGGCCAATGGGCCTGCCTTAGCCTCGGCGCGCTTCATGCCGCCATTCGCACCACACTGGGAGCAGAGGTACATGCTACTGAAGCTGTCAACTCTGGCGAACGTAGCTGCTCCTTCAAAGTCCCAATGGCGCCAGATTCCGCCTGATGTCGTGTTCTGCTTCAGCATCCAATTAACGCAGGCCCGAAAACCCTCACTTTTCATGTCATCATCGCACTTGGTCTTCCATAGCGTCTTCCTCTGGTGAGGGATGTTTTCCTCTGTCCAGTTGGCCAGAGGCTTCAGTTTCAGCGGGCTTCCTGGTCCGGTGGCGGTCTTCCCGCCGAGCAGAGCAGCGAGATTGCTGAAATTCCACTGGCCGGTCGTCTTGTCCCACGTCCATGTCGGCTCTGAGGCCCTTGGCACCTCTGCTTTCATCGACACGTTGCGGGCCCCAACGGTATTGCTAGCAAAACAGAGACTAACGCGGAGCTCTTGGTCGGTGGAGGGTGGTCTCAACGTAGCCCATGGCCCCGAATCACCCTGTGTCACTGATGATTTGAAAGAATTCATGAAGCCCACGCTCCTTGGGGCGTAATCAAAAATCCCATCCATCAGATATTCCTTCCAGAGGTCAGGATCTATTGCCCCTCCCACAACAATGAACACAGGCGGTATCCATGACTCAGGATTCTCTGTATCCCGCCCTTCGGGGTTGAGCATGGGCCTGACACCAGACATACTGGAGACAGCGGCGGTCCCAGCCAAGATCTCTTCATTTTCCAAGACACACAGCGAGAATTGCGTCTCTGTACTGTTTGCCACCGCCTTGGCAATAGCGCATGAAGTCCGTCTTTCAGCCTTGAAGCCCCCACGGGGCAGTCAAATCCGAGGTGAGTAACGTCGAGGTGGTCTGCAAGCTAAGCGCCACAAACCAGAGGACCCCCGCAATCAAAAACTCCAGGGTGCCCCAAGATCGCTTCAGGTTATAGCCCAGACTCTCGAGGACATCCCCCGGGCTAAACGCCTGCGTGGCGAATGTTACATGTACTGCTCGAGGGGTTAATGGCACTGAGCAGACCTGGACACTTGTCCATGCCATTATGGCCTGTATCGCAGTTATCGATGATCTGCTGCAACACCGTGGTATCCCAGCCAGCAATAAAGTCACCATGTGCGGAGAAACCGGTGCGATTTCCGTTAGCCCAGACAAATGGTTGTGAATTGCCATTAATGTCCCAGCGGCCCAAGAACTTGGGCGTGTCCCAATAAACTTCGTAAAGGAGCTGAGGTGTATGGATCCAGCCCTCTGGGCAGTTCTGCTTGCCGCCAGGAAGGCTGGCGGGAAATTGCATATTGTCCTTGTAGTTGGTCAGGCCTGCAGCGGGGTTATAGCAGGATGGGAATTGAATATCCACCCGTAGAGGAGAAACATAAGCGTCGCACTCTTGGAAAGGAAAGCCAATGCCGGAAGCCCGGTTACTCGGGTCCTGAATACCGGCCGTACTTCCGTTAGAACCCACTGGCCAGCTAGGAGGATCAAAATTATTTCGAGGGCAAGTGATTTGTGTGGGCTGAATTACATCCTGATACGGATCTAGATTTAGTGCGCCGGTCTTGAGCGGAGGAGTTCGGAGGCTGGCAGCAGGCAACATTATTCACACAACAGGGACAGGTTAAGACTAGAAAATCTATTCTAAGAATTCGTCACTACTCGCCATCCACATGTCGGCCGGTTGCGCTACTAAGGCAAATAATATATGACTAGCCAATATTTACGTTGCCTGGACTTTTTATCCAGCACAACATACCTCACCAGCAACTAAAGCAAAAGGGAAAAAATGTCAGATTTGATTTGAAGCTCTAAGTCTATTTTCTGGATCAACTCAAACTGATAGTTTGATCAGCTTTGGCCGCAAGTAGCATTGCAAGCTGCAGTTGGTGATGTTTTGAACATCAGACCTACTTCTTAAGCTGTGGCCAATAAGTGACCAGAGAAAAGTGGGATACAGCGAACTGGATAAGGGCCGACATGGAAACATAGCGCTTAGTCCAAAGCAGGGGGGGTACATGAGGTACCGACAAAATGCTATCGGTTCTCCTTTTCATACACTGGACGTCATTCGATTATCTGATGAACCTGATACGTAATGGATATTCTTGATTATTCGCGAGATAGAATGTCTTTGCAACAGGAGTGGACTGAGGAACGGCATATAAGCGTGAAATCCAAAGCTCTATTTCTGGCTTTGTCTACTCTTGCAAGTACGTATCCTGTATGCCATGATGCCTTTTCTCCCATAGCAAATTCCTGCTGGCCTGAATCGAACTGTGTATCCACAATTGGAGAGTTGCGGTGGGTCATTCCGGGCTGCATGGTTGATGAGACCCGACGCCCTGCAGACGCTAATGCAAGGCTTCTGCGTGTAGAAGCCGTTTCTGGAGGCAAAGATACCATGTTGCAGAAGCTATTTCTAGAGCTTGATGTAGACAATGATAAATAATATTTTCCTGTGCTTTCTAGAGCTACAAATGGCTCCTACCTGATGTGGAACCCGGCAGGCAGTAAGTGGGCTTGGGAGCTCAGGCAAACTACGTGTGGTGGGTCAACCACCACTGTGGTTGGTTACGTCGTAAGGATCTTATCGATAAAAAGTCTGACTAATGGTCAGGTCGGGTAACACAAGCTTCATCATGCAGCTTGACTAGCAGATGCAGGTCTCAGGAGTAAGTAAATAATGAAGCTGTTACTCTGACAACGGACTTGTCTGCGCGAACATTTGGCCGAGCAGGGTCTGCGTGGGGACAAGCCACGCGCTATTAAATATTACATATAGTGGCATTCACGAAGGATTTTCAATATATTCTCAAGGCAATGAAACAGCGGCAAGGACTCAAGTGATTCATCTTTATATTCTTATTTCTTCAGCTTTTTCATGAGCTCGTGGCCAACAAAAGCTAGCACCATCTCTGCCCCTGCAGTCGCTAGTCCGAGAACATCTGATCTTAAGGGTGTGGTGATTGATGTCCGGACCGTGTCGAGAAGCATTTTGTCGACGGGTTGGTTATCGGCGGGCGCTCGAGATCAACGCAGGGTTTCATCGTATCGTCGAGAACAAGAAGCCAAAAAACGATTCTCCGGTTGGCCTTGGGGATGATGGAGAAAGGACGGTAGTATGGTTGTACCTTCGTCAAGGTTCACGAGGTATCAGGAATATAAATATATCGAGCGGGGCCGTGAGAAGTGTGTGCCGGAGTAACGAGGTGATGTTCAAGACGAGTTCAGTAACGAGGAAACAGGTTGATATCCGACCAAAAATATTACAGACAAAGTACGGGAAGCAGAAGGTTAAGGAAATAAGGAGAAAGAGGTGAAGCTCGACAGCCAAAAATAAGGTAGCGCGTCGCGACAACGTGGACCGTATGGTTCAAGGCGGTCGAGGCACAAAACAAGAACGCCGCGAACCTGCTCCGTCTCAGTCAAGCAAGAGGCAGGAGAAGGTGAGTCATCCAAGCAGAAGGCCCCCGCCGACATGCAGGTCGAGTCGACCGCGGCTGCTGACCGATGGTTTGTAGTCGTGCGCAAAAGACTTCACCACTCGCTTTGCTTCAACATCACGACCATCGGACCCAAGGGACCTCGTAAAGCGGACCAGGGTCGCGGGCAAGACTTCGTGGTTCTTCACAACTCCAGTGTCGAGCCTCCCAAGCCGTTCGAGGTGGAGGGCATCACGAGACCTCCGATCGAAGTTATTATGGAGGCTGGGGAGGAGGGTATCTCGCCTTGGGCTCGTCTTGACTGCGGAAGAATCTATACGGTGGAAGATCATTTGCGTGTAATGAAAATTGGGCGCATTCACACAGCGTCTCTGCCGCTTCTGGAGACATATTTCAAGGAGAGTGTTCTGTGAAGGATCTTTACAACCATCTCGAAAAGATTTCCTATGTGTTTTTGGGTTTTCTGAGGTTTTGCGTTGTTTAGATAGATTGCACTTATACCGCTTTTTGCTTGCTTTTAAGGACTGTAAGTGCAAAATAAGTGTGTATTATGACGCCGACACCCAGTCCATTCTTCATGATACTGTTCAAATTGCTAATTGAGGTGAGGATATGATAAAACGGAAGAAGAGATGTGAGAAATTCGCCGTGGTGCGGGTGTGAATAGAGTATGCGGGAGGGTTTGGGAGTTACGATGAGGGGATAAAACCTCTATGGAAGGACATTTATGGTGAAATTGTTGAGGAATTGCAGTTTATATATGATATGGTTACGAAGGGGGCAGACGAGGTCTTAAGGGCCGGTGACTTTTCGGATTGTGTGTGGCGGATTGTTGATAGCTTGGTGAAGATTGAGGAGCTCGTTGTGCGTGAGAAGGAATGAGCAGGACTCTGGCAGCCGCGGCTATGTTTGTAAGAGCTTTGCTCGGTTGTGGTATTGTGTAGCCTTCTGTGGTATCCTAGGCGGTAATATTGCATCAGTCGACCCGCCGCAGTCCACTTCGATCCATGTTTTGGATTCCAGGTTCTACTTCATGTCTGCACAAGAATTGGGGATATAGCCTAAAACAGCAGACATGGCATTATACAAATTATGTGACTGCTGGGTAACAGAGGGTTATAGGTATTTAGTCAAGTGCTACAGAATACGGAGGTGTACCATGCTAACAGTGGGCGCGTTGGCGTGAATACTGGGATCATAGATCCTGGGAGGTGTGAGAAATGGTAATCTGGATGGGACTTCTAATTCTCGCACTCTGCTCAAATTCGATTTTGAGCCCGCACATGGGTCGACAAATGGGATGTGCTGAAGCTCTAACGACTACGAGACTGGAGCCCTCCAATCACGGCAGGGCACCTCGATAAGTGCGGTATTTTAGGTGTGTTGGAAAGGTTAACCTCCTTTTGCTTGTCTGAGCCCAGGCGGTAAGGTATTGAGCTAGGCTCAAGCCACCGAAAGATCATCTTGGCTATTATTGTTCAACACTAGCTGCTTTTTCTGCCACAACAACACTAAATTTCCCAAGATTACTCTAAGCATAATAACACAAACTCTCGAACATAGAATCCGTCCGAGTCGTTGGCGAGGGCACTATCATTTGCTTCGGCAATGACATTGTCGTCGAAGTCAGCGTCGTAAGTATTGGGATCGTATTCATTCAAAGTATCGTTGATATTAGAGGTCTGAAGTGACTCGGAGGAGTCTGTGGTAAGCTTTGCTAGTAATTTTGGGGAAGTGTTGCGGTCGAATTTTCCAGCGGCCGCTGCTTTCTGTGCCGCAGCAGCAAGAGCTGCCTGGTATAGCAAGTCCTGCTTTGGAGGGGCTCCCTCATCCGCTGGAGTGGCCTGCTGAAGGCTGTACTCCTCTTTGAAATCCGGATTGATGCCGGATACCACCAACCAATCATTATCCACTATGGCATCATAGCCAAAGTCATCCGAGTTGAAGACATTATGATTCGAGTAACAAGGGCCGTTAGCATCGTCTGTTTCCTTCTTTCCTAACCCACAGTGCCGGTGGTGTTTTTCCAGCATCTTATCTTGGCTCAAGGACCTAATTATACTGAAGGTCGGCCAAAGTTTCTTACTATCGAACAATACTGGGCTTTTCGAGGAAATTGCGTCGTCGGCGTTGTTGTTAGAGAGCGAGATGGGTTGTTTGGCCTGATTGTTTTCTCCAGCCGATTGTGGCCTGGCTGGGCGAAAGTTTGGGTACATGGCAGCGGTATGCAAGTTCTTGCTTGTATTTTCACCTAAGATAATGCGTTTGCCTCCTCGTGTTTATAACAATCTAGGGAAGTTAGGAAGAAAAGAAAAAAAAGGTTCCGGGACCCGTGCGGGATTCGAGCCTGTGACCAAATAGCTGAATTAGTTAAAATTTATCTTTTCTGTCGGTAGAACATAGTACGCATTCTCACTGCGATATTATCCTTGCTAAGGTTCACAGAGCCGTTAATGGCTTCAGTAAGGCTAAGCAGTAGGTGAGGTTACTGCACGACCCATGAGCTATTTCTGGCTCTAGCTTCTACCCGTACAAGAGTTGTTTCTGTTGCTACTTTTGGCTCTAGAAATGGTATGGGTATTGTGTCCACTTGTAATACAGTACCACCTTCGCATCTGGATTTATAAATTGCTTCTGCAACGTGGTAAGTAGTCTTGATATCCAGAAACGCCCCTAAGGCACTTCATGTACCTTTTCTCGCCGCAAAATCAATACGCCCGCTTTTCCATGAGGTCCACATCCGGCCAGTTATGTGTCCGAGCTTAGCATCATCCCGAGCTACGTTATGAGGCACTCATTTGCCAGAAAATTGCCGGTAATATGCATAAACCCTCTAATAAGTGCTCCTTAAGGTTTGCGCTTCGCTGAAAACCGCCCTACTAGCTAACCCTACCTAGCTGACACCCTGACGTGCACAAGTTCGGCTTCTCGGAATCGACACCCCTTACTTGCTCGAGTCAACAAAAACTGCGCCGCGATGAGAGATCAGCCCACCAAAGCATGAGGGCCTTTGGATAGGGCGTTGCGCCTCCATAGCAGGGCCGCATAGTGCGAGAGAGACTGCCGACAAGAGTTGTAGCCTACCTGTCTCAATTCCTGCACCTGTACTGCTGTGTACTACGTGCTATATGAAGGCGTTTGCTGCCTCCCGAGCCACTTCTCGTCTTGCGCCCCTATTTAAGGCACCGCCGCTATTCAGGAAATTAGAGTACAATTTAAGCCAGCGGTTTCTTCAGGGTTGGAAAAAGTAAGAGCAGCAGCCTGACTCTAAGCGTTTAGCGGCGGGGCACTCCGTTACCGGGACCTAATCTACTGGTTTCTGGAATCGTCCTTGCTATTTTTGTCAGTCTTACTGGGGCACCTAGCCACCCACTTGGCCAGTATAGACGGGTACTCTTTATCGTGTTCAGGGGTGTTACGACTTGTTGGCTCCAGGTTCTTTTGGCAAGCACCCCATTCAAATCCACTCGACGACACTACTAACTTGATTTCTCCAGGTTATTGCGACCCCCTGGAAATACTACTGGACTACGGATGACTCCTACTTGGGGAGCTGGAAGTACTGGCGGCGGTATTTGATGATTGCAGTGATGACGAGAGCAGCCAAGAAACTACCCACGACGAGAGTGCTTATGAGACCGAGGATGATCGCTCTCTAAATGGAGAGAATGCTAACTCGGAAGGAGATGACGATGATTATACATCGGAAGAGTACGAAGGTAGCAGTGAAAGTACGGACGACGGGGATGACAGCACCTTCATTGATGATACGAGCACTGATAGCGACAGTGACGGAGATACAACCTACAGCGTGGTCGAAAACTATATCCGTGCTTCGGTGGAAAGTTTCCACGGCCTTATGAAAGAGATTCTGGAGCGGAACTCCGCGTTATGCCTTATTCAGTTCATGCTGAACAAGCGTATTAGCCAGGAAAATAATGGGCCAAGCCTTGTACGAGCTATGGTTCCTTGGACCTTCGGTATTGAGCACAGGAATGAAGGAGATGGCCTTCTGGAGTTTGATAGCCTCTCTATAGAGTTGGAGAGAAATTGGTGCCCATTAGGGCAAAGAGGCATGCCACTGGTAACGGCAACGACGATGCCGTCTCTCGGCCCGATGAGGACAACTGGCGTACTTTGCAGATGACCGTCGATAATACGACTCAAGGGTCGTACAGGCAGGGAAAAATAACACCCTGATCTTCAAACAACCTTTGGTATGTTCCGGCCTTGATTTTCTCCTCCTCATCCAAGAGCCTTTCGCCTTTTTCTGCCCTCCTATGGATTGCAAATCTCAGTGGTGTCGTCTTGGGCTTGACTTTGCGTACAAAGTCACTGCGGCGACGGTGGTAACGTATTGCACGAGGACTCCAGAAGTCCTTGGCCATTTCAGCCAGCTCAGCTACACGCACACTTGCAAGCGCTGCCATGGAAGTATCGATCCCCGCCTTCCAAAAAGATGAGGCGCTGTCGTCGACCGAAGAGAGCATTGTCTCAACGTAGTCTCGTATCTGGTCGCATAGCTCCACACCCGATGCAGGTAGCACGTGGTCTACCAGACCAACTTGCTCGGCATCACTTGCTGAGAGAGGCAACATGTTGCGCAACAGTCCAGCTGCGGCAGAGTTACCACAACGCTTCGTGTAGGACAGAGTGTGATACTCAGAGCCGTAGAGGCCAAGTGCACGATACGCCGGGTTCAACACTACATCGGCGCCGGCGATCACCTTGTCGCAGGCGGCCGCCAAGGCGACACCACCGGCGGCACAGTTGCCTCGTATAGCAGCCACAGTATGGATCTTTCGTTTCGGCAGCTCGTGAAGAAGATAAAAGACAGCATCGTTGATGTAGTTGATGTTTTCCCAAGACTCGAGTGCCGGGTCGTCCGCAGTTTCGATAACATTCAGATGGATACCGTTGCTGAAATAGGATGCGCCACCCATCAAAACCACAGCGCTCAGTGGTTCCAAGTCTGTATGCTTAGAGAGCACAAACTCCAGGGCTTGTACCAGCCTTGCGCACTGTGTTGAGCTCATCGCCCCATTGTAGAATTCGAAGAAAACGTAGGCCACTCTTTGTTCTTCTGCAACAGTTGTAAATTCGACCCAGATCTCTTGAAAGGTAGAAAAATTAGCCATCAACCAGTCTTTCGTCGGCTGCGGGACGGTCAGCTGCTTGACTCTCTCGATGCTTAGTAGTTGGATATCCTGCAAGCAAGTCACCGCTGGCACTTTGGGCCATAATGTGGTGTCTTGCTTTCCCTTTACGCGTCTGAGGTGTGTAATCCATAGGCCCTTTTTGTCGCATGTTGCGATGCAGACCGCTTCATCCCGACACCCAATCAATGCACCCGCAACGACGTCCATGTCCTGTACCCATTGACCCTCTTCGACGATGCCTCCATAGAGGTAGAGACTTTTTCCCAGTACTGTGCTAAGGCAACCGGGCTGGGAGTCGGAACATCGGATTCTTCGGGAAATCTCTTTGGCCGTGTGCAGGCTGATATCAAAATCACGCTGCGCCGCTTTGAGGAGCGG